>CAWUFW010017274.1:0-270091 GCA_963921515.1 Calotriton arnoldi
ATCATTCTTTAGCTCACTTTGCCACCCCAGTTCAGACATAGCTATATGCAAATCAGTCTTGACCCTGTGCCTCATGGGAACAGTCCAGACCGAACTGCCAAGCCATGTCTTCCCTGGACCGGAATCAAGCATCCTGGGACCGGTTTCGGGCTAACAGCCCTCATCAGCCAGGCTAGCTTGAATCCAGTGGCAAAGTGAGCAAGGGACCCACGTCTGGGCATACCCTGCCAACTTAGGGCGAACAAAGCAAACACAAGGAGATAATGGACGGAGTGCTGAAACTTTTCAAACACTCACCCCCAGTCACAGATCTGGGTTGAATCCATCATCATTCTTTAGCTCACTTTGCCACCCCAGTTCAGACATAGCTATATGCAAATCAGTCTTGACCCTGTGCCTCATGGGAACAGTCCAGACCGAACTGCCAAGCCATGTCTTCCCTGGACCGGAATCAAGCATCCTGGGACCGGTTTCGGGCTAACAGCCCTCATCAGCCAGGCTAGCTTGAATCCAGTGGCAAAGTGAGCAAGGGACCCACGTCTGGGCATACCCTGCCAACTTAGGGCGAACAAAGCAAACACAAGGAGATAATGGACGGAGTGCTGAAACTTTTCAAACACTCACCCCCAGTCACAGATCTGGGTTGAATCCATCATCATTCTTTAGCTCACTTTGCCACCCCAGTTCAGACATAGCTATATGCAAATCAGTCTTGACCCTGTGCCTCATGGGAACAGTCCAGACCGAACTGCCAAGCCATGTCTTCCCTGGACCGGAATCAAGCATCCTGGGACCGGTTTCGGGCTAACAGCCCTCATCAGCCAGGCTAGCTTGAATCCAGTGGCAAAGTGAGCAAGGGACCCACGTCTGGGCATACCCTGCCAACTTAGGGCGAACAAAGCAAACACAAGGAGATAATGGACGGAGTGCTGAAACTTTTCAAACACTGACCCCCAGTCACAGATCTGGGTTGAATCCATCATCATTCTTTAGCTCACTTTGCCACCCCAGTTCAGACATAGCTATATGCAAATCAGTCTTGACCCTGTGCCTCATGGGAACAGTCCAGACCGAACTGCCAAGCCATGTCTTCCCTGGACCGGAATCAAGCATCCTGGGACCGGTTTCGGGCTAACAGCCCTCATCAGCCAGGCTAGCTTGAATCCAGTGGCACAGTGAGCAAGGGACCCACGTCTGGGCATACCCTGCCAACTTAGGGCGAACAAAGCAAACACAAGGAGATAATGGACGGAGTGCTGAAACTTTTCAAACACTCACCCCCAGTCACAGATCTGGGTTGAATCCATCATCATTCTTTAGCTCACTTTGCCACCCCAGTTCAGACATAGCTATATGCAAATCAGTCTTGACCCTGTGCCTCATGGGAACAGTCCAGACCGAACTGCCAAGCCATGTCTTCCCTGGACCGGAATCAAGCATCCTGGGACCGGTTTCGGGCTAACAGCCCTCATCAGCCAGGCTAGCTTGAATCCAGTGGCAAAGTGAGCAAGGGACCCACGTCTGGGCATACCCTGCCAACTTAGGGCGAACAAAGCAAACACAAGGAGATAATGGACGGAGTGCTGAAACTTTTCAAACACTCACCCCCAGTCACAGATCTGGGTTGAATCCATCATCATTCTTTAGCTCACTTTGCCACCCCAGTTCAGACATAGCTATATGCAAATCAGTCTTGACCCTGTGCCTCATGGGAACAGTCCAGACCGAACTGCCAAGCCATGTCTTCCCTGGACCGGAATCAAGCATCCTGGGACCGGTTTCGGGCTAACAGCCCTCATCAGCCAGGCTAGCTTGAATCCAGTGGCAAAGTGAGCAAGGGACCCACGTCTGGGCATACCCTGCCAACTTAGGGCGAACAAAGCAAACACAAGGAGATAATGGACGGAGTGCTGAAACTTTTCAAACACTCACCCCCAGTCACAGATCTGGGTTGAATCCATCATCATTCTTTAGCTCACTTTGCCACCCCAGTTCAGACATAGCTATATGCAAATCAGTCTTGACCCTGTGCCTCATGGGAACAGTCCAGACCGAACTGCCAAGCCATGTCTTCCCTGGACCGGAATCAAGCATCCTGGGACCGGTTTCGGGCTAACAGCCCTCATCAGCCAGGCTAGCTTGAATCCAGTGGCAAAGTGAGCAAGGGACCCACGTCTGGGCATACCCTGCCAACTTAGGGCGAACAAAGCAAACACAAGGAGATAATGGACGGAGTGCTGAAACTTTTCAAACACTCACCCCCAGTCACAGATCTGGGTTGAATCCATCATCATTCTTTAGCTCACTTTGCCACCCCAGTTCAGACATAGCTATATGCAAATCAGTCTTGACCCTGTGCCTCATGGGAACAGTCCAGACCGAACTGCCAAGCCATGTCTTCCCTGGACCGGAATCAAGCATCCTGGGACCGGTTTCGGGCTAACAGCCCTCATCAGCCAGGCTAGCTTGAATCCAGTGGCAAAGTGAGCAAGGGACCCACGTCTGGGCATACCCTGCCAACTTAGGGCGAACAAAGCAAACACAAGGAGATAATGGACGGAGTGCTGAAACTTTTCAAACACTCACCCCCAGTCACAGATCTGGGTTGAATCCATCATCATTCTTTAGCTCACTTTGCCACCCCAGTTCAGACATAGCTATATGCAAATCAGTCTTGACCCTGTGCCTCATGGGAACAGTCCAGACCGAACTGCCAAGCCATGTCTTCCCTGGACCGGAATCAAGCATCCTGGGACCGGTTTCGGGCTAACAGCCCTCATCAGCCAGGCTAGCTTGAATCCAGTGGCAAAGTGAGCAAGGGACCCACGTCTGGGCATACCCTGCCAACTTAGGGCGAACAAAGCAAACACAAGGAGATAATGGACGGAGTGCTGAAACTTTTCAAACACTCACCCCCAGTCACAGATCTGGGTTGAATCCATCATCATTCTTTAGCTCACTTTGCCACCCCAGTTCAGACATAGCTATATGCAAATCAGTCTTGACCCTGTGCCTCATGGGAACAGTCCAGACCGAACTGCCAAGCCATGTCTTCCCTGGACCGGAATCAAGCATCCTGGGACCGGTTTCGGGCTAACAGCCCTCATCAGCCAGGCTAGCTTGAATCCAGTGGCAAAGTGAGCAAGGGACCCACGTCTGGGCATACCCTGCCAACTTAGGGCGAACAAAGCAAACACAAGGAGATAATGGACGGAGTGCTGAAACTTTTCAAACACTCACCCCCAGTCACAGATCTGGGTTGAATCCATCATCATTCTTTAGCTCACTTTGCCACCCCAGTTCAGACATAGCTATATGCAAATCAGTCTTGACCCTGTGCCTCATGGGAACAGTCCAGACCGAACTGCCAAGCCATGTCTTCCCTGGACCGGAATCAAGCATCCTGGGACCGGTTTCGGGCTAACAGCCCTCATCAGCCAGGCTAGCTTGAATCCAGTGGCAAAGTGAGCAAGGGACCCACGTCTGGGCATACCCTGCCAACTTAGGGCGAACAAAGCAAACACAAGGAGATAATGGACGGAGTGCTGAAACTTTTCAAACACTCACCCCCAGTCACAGATCTGGGTTGAATCCATCATCATTCTTTAGCTCACTTTGCCACCCCAGTTCAGACATAGCTATATGCAAATCAGTCTTGACCCTGTGCCTCATGGGAACAGTCCAGACCGAACTGCCAAGCCATGTCTTCCCTGGACCGGAATCAAGCATCCTGGGACCGGTTTCGGGCTAACAGCCCTCATCAGCCAGGCTAGCTTGAATCCAGTGGCAAAGTGAGCAAGGGACCCACGTCTGGGCATACCCTGCCAACTTAGGGCGAACAAAGCAAACACAAGGAGATAATGGACGGAGTGCTGAAACTTTTCAAACACTCACCCCCAGTCACAGATCTGGGTTGAATCCATCATCATTCTTTAGCTCACTTTGCCACCCCAGTTCAGACATAGCTATATGCAAATCAGTCTTGACCCTGTGCCTCATGGGAACAGTCCAGACCGAACTGCCAAGCCATGTCTTCCCTGGACCGGAATCAAGCATCCTGGGACCGGTTTCGGGCTAACAGCCCTCATCAGCCAGGCTAGCTTGAATCCAGTGGCAAAGTGAGCAAGGGACCCACGTCTGGGCATACCCTGCCAACTTAGGGCGAACAAAGCAAACACAAGGAGATAATGGACGGAGTGCTGAAACTTTTCAAACACTCACCCCCAGTCACAGATCTGGGTTGAATCCATCATCATTCTTTAGCTCACTTTGCCACCCCAGTTCAGACATAGCTATATGCAAATCAGTCTTGACCCTGTGCCTCATGGGAACAGTCCAGACCGAACTGCCAAGCCATGTCTTCCCTGGACCGGAATCAAGCATCCTGGGACCGGTTTCGGGCTAACAGCCCTCATCAGCCAGGCTAGCTTGAATCCAGTGGCAAAGTGAGCAAGGGACCCACGTCTGGGCATACCCTGCCAACTTAGGGCGAACAAAGCAAACACAAGGAGATAATGGACGGAGTGCTGAAACTTTTCAAACACTCACCCCCAGTCACAGATCTGGGTTGAATCCATCATCATTCTTTAGCTCACTTTGCCACCCCAGTTCAGACATAGCTATATGCAAATCAGTCTTGACCCTGTGCCTCATGGGAACAGTCCAGACCGAACTGCCAAGCCATGTCTTCCCTGGACCGGAATCAAGCATCCTGGGACCGGTTTCGGGCTAACAGCCCTCATCAGCCAGGCTAGCTTGAATCCAGTGGCAAAGTGAGCAAGGGACCCACGTCTGGGCATACCCTGCCAACTTAGGGCGAACAAAGCAAACACAAGGAGATAATGGACGGAGTGCTGAAACTTTTCAAACACTCACCCCCAGTCACAGATCTGGGTTGAATCCATCATCATTCTTTAGCTCACTTTGCCACCCCAGTTCAGACATAGCTATATGCAAATCAGTCTTGACCCTGTGCCTCATGGGAACAGTCCAGACCGAACTGCCAAGCCATGTCTTCCCTGGACCGGAATCAAGCATCCTGGGACCGGTTTCGGGCTAACAGCCCTCATCAGCCAGGCTAGCTTGAATCCAGTGGCAAAGTGAGCAAGGGACCCACGTCTGGGCATACCCTGCCAACTTAGGGCGAACAAAGCAAACACAAGGAGATAATGGACGGAGTGCTGAAACTTTTCAAACACTCACCCCCAGTCACAGATCTGGGTTGAATCCATCATCATTCTTTAGCTCACTTTGCCACCCCAGTTCAGACATAGCTATATGCAAATCAGTCTTGACCCTGTGCCTCATGGGAACAGTCCAGACCGAACTGCCAAGCCATGTCTTCCCTGGACCGGAATCAAGCATCCTGGGACCGGTTTCGGGCTAACAGCCCTCATCAGCCAGGCTAGCTTGAATCCAGTGGCAAAGTGAGCAAGGGACCCACGTCTGGGCATACCCTGCCAACTTAGGGCGAACAAAGCAAACACAAGGAGATAATGGACGGAGTGCTGAAACTTTTCAAACACTCACCCCCAGTCACAGATCTGGGTTGAATCCATCATCATTCTTTAGCTCACTTTGCCACCCCAGTTCAGACATAGCTATATGCAAATCAGTCTTGACCCTGTGCCTCATGGGAACAGTCCAGACCGAACTGCCAAGCCATGTCTTCCCTGGACCGGAATCAAGCATCCTGGGACCGGTTTCGGGCTAACAGCCCTCATCAGCCAGGCTAGCTTGAATCCAGTGGCAAAGTGAGCAAGGGACCCACGTCTGGGCATACCCTGCCAACTTAGGGCGAACAAAGCAAACACAAGGAGATAATGGACGGAGTGCTGAAACTTTTCAAACACTCACCCCCAGTCACAGATCTGGGTTGAATCCATCATCATTCTTTAGCTCACTTTGCCACCCCAGTTCAGACATAGCTATATGCAAATCAGTCTTGACCCTGTGCCTCATGGGAACAGTCCAGACCGAACTGCCAAGCCATGTCTTCCCTGGACCGGAATCAAGCATCCTGGGACCGGTTTCAGGCTAACAGCCCTCATCAGCCAGGCTAGCTTGAATCCAGTGGCAAAGTGAGCAAGGGACCCACGTCTGGGCATACCCTGCCAACTTAGGGCGAACAAAGCAAACACAAGGAGATAATGGACGGAGTGCTGAAACTTTTCAAACACTCACCCCCAGTCACAGATCTGGGTTGAATCCATCATCATTCTTTAGCTCACTTTGCCACCCCAGTTCAGACATAGCTATATGCAAATCAGTCTTGACCCTGTGCCTCATGGGAACAGTCCAGACCGAACTGCCAAGCCATGTCTTCCCTGGACCGGAATCAAGCATCCTGGGACCGGTTTCGGGCTAACAGCCCTCATCAGCCAGGCTAGCTTGAATCCAGTGGCAAAGTGAGCAAGGGACCCACGTCTGGGCATACCCTGCCAACTTAGGGCGAACAAAGCAAACACAAGGAGATAATGGACGGAGTGCTGAAACTTTTCAAACACTCACCCCCAGTCACAGATCTGGGTTGAATCCATCATCATTCTTTAGCTCACTTTGCCACCCCAGTTCAGACATAGCTATATGCAAATCAGTCTTGACCCTGTGCCTCATGGGAACAGTCCAGACCGAACTGCCAAGCCATGTCTTCCCTGGACCGGAATCAAGCATCCTGGGACCGGTTTCGGGCTAACAGCCCTCATCAGCCAGGCTAGCTTGAATCCAGTGGCAAAGTGAGCAAGGGACCCACGTCTGGGCATACCCTGCCAACTTAGGGCGAACAAAGCAAACACAAGGAGATAATGGACGGAGTGCTGAAACTTTTCAAACACTCACCCCCAGTCACAGATCTGGGTTGAATCCATCATCATTCTTTAGCTCACTTTGCCACCCCAGTTCAGACATAGCTATATGCAAATCAGTCTTGACCCTGTGCCTCATGGGAACAGTCCAGACCGAACTGCCAAGCCATGTCTTCCCTGGACCGGAATCAAGCATCCTGGGACCGGTTTCGGGCTAACAGCCCTCATCAGCCAGGCTAGCTTGAATCCAGTGGCAAAGTGAGCAAGGGACCCACGTCTGGGCATACCCTGCCAACTTAGGGCGAACAAAGCAAACACAAGGAGATAATGGACGGAGTGCTGAAACTTTTCAAACACTCACCCCCAGTCACAGATCTGGGTTGAATCCATCATCATTCTTTAGCTCACTTTGCCACCCCAGTTCAGACATAGCTATATGCAAATCAGTCTTGACCCTGTGCCTCATGGGAACAGTCCAGACCGAACTGCCAAGCCATGTCTTCCCTGGACCGGAATCAAGCATCCTGGGACCGGTTTCGGGCTAACAGCCCTCATCAGCCAGGCTAGCTTGAATCCAGTGGCAAAGTGAGCAAGGGACCCACGTCTGGGCATACCCTGCCAACTTAGGGCGAACAAAGCAAACACAAGGAGATAATGGACGGAGTGCTGAAACTTTTCAAACACTCACCCCCAGTCACAGATCTGGGTTGAATCCATCATCATTCTTTAGCTCACTTTGCCACCCCAGTTCAGACATAGCTATATGCAAATCAGTCTTGACCCTGTGCCTCATGGGAACAGTCCAGACCGAACTGCCAAGCCATGTCTTCCCTGGACCGGAATCAAGCATCCTGGGACCGGTTTCGGGCTAACAGCCCTCATCAGCCAGGCTAGCTTGAATCCAGTGGCAAAGTGAGCAAGGGACCCACGTCTGGGCATACCCTGCCAACTTAGGGCGAACAAAGCAAACACAAGGAGATAATGGACGGAGTGCTGAAACTTTTCAAACACTCACCCCCAGTCACAGATCTGGGTTGAATCCATCATCATTCTTTAGCTCACTTTGCCACCCCAGTTCAGACATAGCTATATGCAAATCAGTCTTGACCCTGTGCCTCATGGGAACAGTCCAGACCGAACTGCCAAGCCATGTCTTCCCTGGACCGGAATCAAGCATCCTGGGACCGGTTTCAGGCTAACAGCCCTCATCAGCCAGGCTAGCTTGAATCCAGTGGCAAAGTGAGCAAGGGACCCACGTCTGGGCATACCCTGCCAACTTAGGGCGAACAAAGCAAACACAAGGAGATAATGGACGGAGTGCTGAAACTTTTCAAACACTCACCCCCAGTCACAGATCTGGGTTGAATCCATCATCATTCTTTAGCTCACTTTGCCACCCCAGTTCAGACATAGCTATATGCAAATCAGTCTTGACCCTGTGCCTCATGGGAACAGTCCAGACCGAACTGCCAAGCCATGTCTTCCCTGGACCGGAATCAAGCATCCTGGGACCGGTTTCGGGCTAACAGCCCTCATCAGCCAGGCTAGCTTGAATCCAGTGGCAAAGTGAGCAAGGGACCCACGTCTGGGCATACCCTGCCAACTTAGGGCGAACAAAGCAAACACAAGGAGATAATGGACGGAGTGCTGAAACTTTTCAAACACTCACCCCCAGTCACAGATCTGGGTTGAATCCATCATCATTCTTTAGCTCACTTTGCCACCCCAGTTCAGACATAGCTATATGCAAATCAGTCTTGACCCTGTGCCTCATGGGAACAGTCCAGACCGAACTGCCAAGCCATGTCTTCCCTGGACCGGAATCAAGCATCCTGGGACCGGTTTCGGGCTAACAGCCCTCATCAGCCAGGCTAGCTTGAATCCAGTGGCAAAGTGAGCAAGGGACCCACGTCTGGGCATACCCTGCCAACTTAGGGCGAACAAAGCAAACACAAGGAGATAATGGACGGAGTGCTGAAACTTTTCAAACACTCACCCCCAGTCACAGATCTGGGTTGAATCCATCATCATTCTTTAGCTCACTTTGCCACCCCAGTTCAGACATAGCTATATGCAAATCAGTCTTGACCCTGTGCCTCATGGGAACAGTCCAGACCGAACTGCCAAGCCATGTCTTCCCTGGACCGGAATCAAGCATCCTGGGACCGGTTTCGGGCTAACAGCCCTCATCAGCCAGGCTAGCTTGAATCCAGTGGCAA
The DNA here is from genome assembly GCA_963921515.1 of Calotriton arnoldi. Taxonomy (NCBI): domain Eukaryota; kingdom Metazoa; phylum Chordata; class Amphibia; order Caudata; family Salamandridae; genus Calotriton; species Calotriton arnoldi. The sequence continues at coordinate 9,023 of CAWUFW010017274.1, forward strand.
AGTGAGCAAGGGACCCACGTCTGGGCATACCCTGCCAACTTAGGGCGAACAAAGCAAACACAAGGAGATAATGGACGGAGTGCTGAAACTTTTCAAACACTCACCCCCAGTCACAGATCTGGGTTGAATCCATCATCATTCTTTAGCTCACTTTGCCACCCCAGTTCAGACATAGCTATATGCAAATCAGTCTTGACCCTGTGCCTCATGGGAACAGTCCAGACCGAACTGCCAAGCCATGTCTTCCCTGGACCGGAATCAAGCATCCTGGGACCGGTTTCGGGCTAACAGCCCTCATCAGCCAGGCTAGCTTGAATCCAGTGGCAAAGTGAGCAAGGGACCCACGTCTGGGCATACCCTGCCAACTTAGGGCGAACAAAGCAAACACAAGGAGATAATGGACGGAGTGCTGAAACTTTTCAAACACTCACCCCCAGTCACAGATCTGGGTTGAATCCATCATCATTCTTTAGCTCACTTTGCCACCCCAGTTCAGACATAGCTATATGCAAATCAGTCTTGACCCTGTGCCTCATGGGAACAGTCCAGACCGAACTGCCAAGCCATGTCTTCCCTGGACCGGAATCAAGCATCCTGGGACCGGTTTCGGGCTAACAGCCCTCATCAGCCAGGCTAGCTTGAATCCAGTGGCAAAGTGAGCAAGGGACCCACGTCTGGGCATACCCTGCCAACTTAGGGCGAACAAAGCAAACACAAGGAGATAATGGACGGAGTGCTGAAACTTTTCAAACACTCACCCCCAGTCACAGATCTGGGTTGAATCCATCATCATTCTTTAGCTCACTTTGCCACCCCAGTTCAGACATAGCTATATGCAAATCAGTCTTGACCCTGTGCCTCATGGGAACAGTCCAGACCGAACTGCCAAGCCATGTCTTCCCTGGACCGGAATCAAGCATCCTGGGACCGGTTTCAGGCTAACAGCCCTCATCAGCCAGGCTAGCTTGAATCCAGTGGCAAAGTGAGCAAGGGACCCACGTCTGGGCATACCCTGCCAACTTAGGGCGAACAAAGCAAACACAAGGAGATAATGGACGGAGTGCTGAAACTTTTCAAACACTCACCCCCAGTCACAGATCTGGGTTGAATCCATCATCATTCTTTAGCTCACTTTGCCACCCCAGTTCAGACATAGCTATATGCAAATCAGTCTTGACCCTGTGCCTCATGGGAACAGTCCAGACCGAACTGCCAAGCCATGTCTTCCCTGGACCGGAATCAAGCATCCTGGGACCGGTTTCGGGCTAACAGCCCTCATCAGCCAGGCTAGCTTGAATCCAGTGGCAAAGTGAGCAAGGGACCCACGTCTGGGCATACCCTGCCAACTTAGGGCGAACAAAGCAAACACAAGGAGATAATGGACGGAGTGCTGAAACTTTTCAAACACTCACCCCCAGTCACAGATCTGGGTTGAATCCATCATCATTCTTTAGCTCACTTTGCCACCCCAGTTCAGACATAGCTATATGCAAATCAGTCTTGACCCTGTGCCTCATGGGAACAGTCCAGACCGAACTGCCAAGCCATGTCTTCCCTGGACCGGAATCAAGCATCCTGGGACCGGTTTCGGGCTAACAGCCCTCATCAGCCAGGCTAGCTTGAATCCAGTGGCAAAGTGAGCAAGGGACCCACGTCTGGGCATACCCTGCCAACTTAGGGCGAACAAAGCAAACACAAGGAGATAATGGACGGAGTGCTGAAACTTTTCAAACACTCACCCCCAGTCACAGATCTGGGTTGAATCCATCATCATTCTTTAGCTCACTTTGCCACCCCAGTTCAGACATAGCTATATGCAAATCAGTCTTGACCCTGTGCCTCATGGGAACAGTCCAGACCGAACTGCCAAGCCATGTCTTCCTTGGACCGGAATCAAGCATCCTGGGACCGGTTTCGGGCTAACAGCCCTCATCAGCCAGGCTAGCTTGAATCCAGTGGCAAAGTGAGCAAGGGACCCACGTCTGGGCCTACCCTGCCAACTTAGGGCGAACAAAGCAAACACAAGGAGATAATGGACGGAGTGCTGAAACTTTTCAAACACTCACCCTCAGTCACAGATCTGGGTTGAATCCATCATCATTCTTTAGCTCACTTTGCCACCCCAGTTCAGACATAGCTATATGCAAATCAGTCTTGACCCTGTGCCTCATGGGAACAGTCCAGACCGAACTGCCAAGCCATGTCTTCCCTGGACCGGAATCAAGCATCCTGGGACCGGTTTCGGGCTAACAGCCCTCATCAGCCAGGCTAGCTTGAATCCAGTGGCAAAGTGAGCAAGGGACCCACGTCTGGGCATACCCTGCCAACTAAGGGCGAACAAAGCAAACACAAGGAGATAATGGACGGAGTGCTGAAACTTTTCAAACACTCACCCCCAGTCACAGATCTGGGTTGAATCCATCATCATTCTTTAGCTCACTTTGCCACCCCAGTTCAGACATAGCTATATGCAAATCAGTCTTGACCCTGTGCCTCATGGGAACAGTCCAGACCGAACTGCCAAGCCATGTCTTCCCTGGACCGGAATCAAGCATCCTGGGACCGGTTTCGGGCTAACAGCCCTCATCAGCCAGGCTAGCTTGAATCCAGTGGCAAAGTGAGCAAGGGACCCACGTCTGGGCATACCCTGCCAACTTAGGGCGAACAAAGCAAACACAAGGAGATAATGGACGGAGTGCTGAAACTTTTCAAACACTCACCCCCAGTCACAGATCTGGGTTGAATCCATCATCATTCTTTAGCTCACTTTGCCACCCCAGTTCAGACATAGCTATATGCAAATCAGTCTTGACCCTGTGCCTCATGGGAACAGTCCAGACCGAACTGCCAAGCCATGTCTTCCCTGGACCGGAATCAAGCATCCTGGGACCGGTTTCGGGCTAACAGCCCTCATCAGCCAGGCTAGCTTGAATCCAGTGGCAAAGTGAGCAAGGGACCCACGTCTGGGCATACCCTGCCAACTTAGGGCGAACAAAGCAAACACAAGGAGATAATGGACGGAGTGCTGAAACTTTTCAAACACTCACCCCCAGTCACAGATCTGGGTTGAATCCATCATCATTCTTTAGCTCACTTTGCCACCCCAGTTCAGACATAGCTATATGCAAATCAGTCTTGACCCTGTGCCTCATGGGAACAGTCCAGACCGAACTGCCAAGCCATGTCTTCCCTGGACCGGAATCAAGCATCCTGGGACCGGTTTCGGGCTAACAGCCCTCATCAGCCAGGCTAGCTTGAATCCAGTGGCAAAGTGAGCAAGGGACCCACGTCTGGGCATACCCTGCCAACTTAGGGCGAACAAAGCAAACACAAGGAGATAATGGACGGAGTGCTGAAACTTTTCAAACACTCACCCCCAGTCACAGATCTGGGTTGAATCCATCATCATTCTTTAGCTCACTTTGCCACCCCAGTTCAGACATAGCTATATGCAAATCAGTCTTGACCCTGTGCCTCATGGGAACAGTCCAGACCGAACTGCCAAGCCATGTCTTCCCTCGACCGGAATCAAGCATCCTGGGACCGGTTTCGGACTAACAGCCCTCATCAGCCAGGCTAGCTTGAATCCAGTGGCAAAATGAGCAAGGGACCCACGTCTGGGCATACTCTGACAACTTAGGGCGAACAAAGCAAACACAAGGAGATAATGGACGGAGTGCTGAAACTTTTCAAACACTCACCCCCAGTCACAGATCTGGGTTGAATCCATCATCATTCTTTAGCTCACTTTGCCACCCCAGTTCAGACATAGCTATATGCAAATCAGTCTTGACCCTGTGCCTCATGGGAACAGTCCAGACCGAACTGCCAAGCCATGTCTTCCCTGGACCGGAATCAAGCATCCTGGGACCGGTTTCGGGCTAACAGCCCTCATCAGCCAGGCTAGCTTGAATCCAGTGGCAAAGTGAGCAAGAGACCCACGTCTGGGCATACCCTGCCAACTTAGGGCGAACAAAGCAAACACAAGGAGATAATGGACGGAGTGCTGAAACTTTTCAAACACTCACCCCCAGTCACAGATCTGGGTTGAATCCATCATCATTCTTTAGCTCACTTTGCCACCCCAGTTCAGACATAGCTATATGCAAATCAGTCTTGACCCTGTGCCTCATGGGAACAGTCCAGACCGAACTGCCAAGCCATGTCTTCCCTGGACCGGAATCAAGCATCCTGGGACCGGTTTCGGGCTAACAGCCCTCATCAGCCAGGCTAGCTTGAATCCAGTGGCAAAGTGAGCAAGGGACCCACGTCTGGGCATACCCTGCCAACTTAGGGCGAACAAAGCAAACACAACGAGATAATGGACGGAGTGCTGAAACTTTTCAAACACTCACCCCAGTCACAGATCTGGGTTGAATCCATCATCATTCTTTAGCTCACTTTGCCACCCCAGTTCAGACATAGCTATATGCAAATCAGTCTTGACCCTGTGCCTCATGGGAACAGTCCAGACCGAACTGCCAAGCCATGTCTTCCCTGGACCGGAATCAAGCATCCTGGGACCGGTTTCGGGCTAACAGCCCTCATCAGCCAGGCTAGCTTGAATCCAGTGGCAAAGTGAGCAAGGGACCCACGTCTGGGCCTACCCTGCCATCTTAGGGCGAACAAAGCAAACACAAGGAGATAATGGACGGAGTGCTGAAACTTTTCAAACACTCACCCCCAGTCACAGATCTGGGTTGAATCCATCATCATTCTTTAGCTGACTTTGCCACCCCAGTTCAGACATAGCTATATGCAAAACAGTCTTGACCCTGTGCCTCATGGGAACAGTCAAGACCGAACTGCCAAGCCATGTCTTCCCTGGACCGGAATCAAGCATCCTGGGACCGGTTTCGGGCTAACAGCCCTCATCAGCCAGGCTAGCTTGAATCCAGTGGCACAGTGAGCAAGGGACCCACGTCTGGGCATACCCTGCCAACTTAGGGCGAACAAAGCAAACACAAGGAGATAATGGACGGAGTGCTGAAACTTTTCAAACACTCACCCCCAGTGACAGATCTGGGTTGAGTCCATCATCATTCTTTAGCTCACTTTGCCACCCCAGTTCAGACATAGCTATATGCAAATCAGTCTTGACCCTGTGCCTCATGGGAACAGTCCAGACCGAACTGCCAAGCCATGTTTTCCCTGGACCGGAATCAAGCATCCTGGGACCGGTTTCGGGCTAACAGCCCTCATCAGCCAGGCTAGCTTGAATCCAGTGGCAAAGTGAGCAAGGGACCCACGTCTGGGTATACCCTGCCAACTTAGGGCGACCAAAGCAAACACAAGGAGATAATGGACGGAGTGCTGAAACTTTTCAAACACTCACCCCCAGTCACAGATCTGGGTTGAATCCATCATCATTCTTTAGCTCACTTTGCCACCCCAGTTCAGACATAGCTATATGCAAATCAGTCTTGACCCTGTGCCTCATGGGAACAGTCCAGACCGAACTGCCAAGCCATGTCTTCCCTGGACCGGAATCAAGCATCCTGGGACCGGTTTCGGGCTAACAGCCCTCATCAGCCAGGCTAGCTTGAATCCAGTGGCAAAGTGAGCAAGGGACCCACGTCTGGGCATACCCTGCCAACTTAGGGCGAACAAAGCAAACACAAGGAGATAATGGACGGAGTGCTGAAACTTTTCAAACACTCACCCCCAGTCACAGATCTGGGTTGAATCCATCATCATTCTTTAGCTCACTTTGCCACCCCAGTTCAGACATAGCTATATGCAAATCAGTCTTGACCCTGTGCCTCATGGGAACAGTCCAGACCGAACTGCCAAGCCATGTCTTCCCTGGACCGGAATCAAGCATCCTGGGACCAGTTTCGGGCTAACAGCCCTCATCAGCCAGGCTAGCTTGAATCCAGTGGCAAAGTGAGCAAGGGACCCACGTCTGGGCATACCCTGCCAACTTAGGGCGAACAAAGCAAACACAAGGAGATAATAGACGGAGTGCTGAAACTTTTCAAACACTCACCCCCAGTCACAGATCTGGGTTGAATCCATCATCATTCTTTAGCTCACTTTGCCACCCCAGTTCAGACATAGCTATATGCAAATCAGTCTTCACCCTGTGCCTCATGGGAACAGTCCAGACCGAACTGCCAAGCCATGTCTTCCCTGGACCGGAATCAAGCATCCTGGGACCGGTTTCGGGCTAACAGCCCTCATCAGCCAGGCTAGCTTGAATCCAGCATCCAAATTACACAGCCCCTCACATGTGTCAGCCAAACTACCCTTCACCCAACCATCCAGTGCCTCAGAAAAGTACCCCACATCATTCTCACAAGACTGGTGAGACAGTGTCTGACTGCTGCTGTCCCTCCACCCATATTCTTCTGGCTGGTCTCCATGCTCACTTACCGGGGCTGCTACCATGGGGGAACCCCTCTCCCTGCACCTCTCATCTAGAGTCAGTAGAGTGTCCCTCCCACCACCAGGAATATGATCCCCTGTGCCAGTTCACCAATCCACCTCAGGGACACTGCGCACCAGTGGAGTTACCTCACAATCCTTAACCCCCTGCTGTATGTCAACCCCCTCCTTGAAGCAGGGCAACAAGTCTGTGTGTGTGTGTACCTCATCCTCAGACCTGGACCTAACACTTTTGCTGCCACCATCTGGGCTAGACCTAGGCCCCCTGGCTTCCCAGTTCTGCTCCAGCTCTCTCATTTTAAGCTCATGATCCCAGATCATTTTCCTTTCCTCCATGGCTATTCTTTTGCCTTCCCAATCATTCTCCAGCCGTAGTTTTTTACAATGGGTGACATTTCTTAGGACTGAGAAGGACGAGATAGTAAGGGACCCGCAAGATATAGCTGAACTAGTCACACCATATTACACACGTTTATATACCCCCTCAACTACTACAATGATCTATGACTACAAAGAATTGCTGACAGACATGCCTCTCCCATCACTAACCCCAGAGGAAGCGGCCACACTCAACAGCGACATCACAGACGATTAAATAATCGGTGCAATCAACAGCATTCAATCAGGGAAAGCAATGGGTCCCAGCGGTCTCCCAATAGAACTATACAAACTCACAGCGTCCACAATCGCACCCCACTTATGTCAGATGTACCCAGACAGTAGATGACAGGGGAGCCTTCCTATGGACCAGAGATTGGCTACTATTGTGGTCATTCATAAACAGGGGAAACTGCCAGAACTATGCAGCTCATATCGCCCCATATTGCTACTTAACGCCGAGGTTAAGATACTAGCAAATAGACTTTTATCATGCATCACAAAGTTAGTGCACTCAGATCAATCCGGCTTCATGTTGAGGCAAAACATGGCCTTCAACCTCCGACACCTACATGGCATTCTGGGTGGAAGAGAGACCATCAAGGAGGATGCTGCAATATTATCACTATATGCGCCTATGGCGTTTGACACCATTGAATGGCCCTACCTCTACGCAGTACTGGAACTATTAGGTTTTGGTCCTAAATACACTGCATGGATTAAGTTGCTCTACACAAACCCGCTGGCACAAGTAGTAGTAAATGGGCACACTTCACATAACTTCCCCCTCAAAAGAGGAACACAGCAGGGATGCCCCTTGTCACCATTGATCTTTGCACTAATGCAAGAGCCACTGGCTACCTGGATAAGAGGAAATCCCATGATCTGGGGACTTAAATGGACTAGGGGGGAGGGAGGAAAGAATCTCGTTATACGCGGACGATATTCTAATCTATGTTGCATCATTGAGCTCATCCATTAATAGGATCCTAAAAATTTTCACAAATTTCCGGAAATACTCAAAATACATTATCAACTCATCCAAATCGATACTGTATATCCTTCATGGACCTGCAGCCAAACTACCACTCGGCTGTTCAGTAACGATGGCCGAAGATAGCTTCTGTTCCTAGGACTCTACGTCATATGTGACCACGTTCTTTTCTACACACAGAATTTACTAGGCCCCCTGAAACAACTGCAGAGGGACACTCAACACTGGAGAACTTTACCATTATCCCTATTAGGACATGAAGCCCTTTTTAAAATGAAGGCATTACCAAGATTCCTATATGTCTTACAAAACACACCTTACCCGGTCCCCGACACTTATGGTGGTGGTTCGACGGAGGTCCCACAAATGTATCATTGGGCCAGCCAACTGGCGGTAATCAATCAGTGGATATATGGCTCAAACTGACCCTGCATTCCAAATGGATAAAATACTCATGTGCCCCAGAGGCTACAGACAGGCGCTGTACATGAACCCATCAAAACAACCCCAAACCGGCCCTACACAACAAACTGTGAGTCTCTGGCATGCAGTGACAAAAAAGCTAGGGTGGGGGTATAAAGTGACCCAATCCAAACCATTATGGGATGCGGAGAGACTAGGTTTACTGATCAACTGTCCCAGGTTTGACAAATGGGATATGATCAGCATCTCGAGGGTGGGCGACCTGTGGTCAAGGGGCAATGTGAAACCATTTGCCGAACTACAAAAAGAATTCAAGATGACAGACTCCGAGACATATAGATATCTCCAAATCAGACATGCTCTCAGAGTGGCCATCCAACAGGGCACAGATCTCCCAGAATTGATACCAAATCACTAGAGGACAGAGTCATAAACAACCGTATAGACAGCAAAGTGATCTCCTTGACGTTTAGGAAACTACTCAATAATATGCCAGATCCCCTACAGAAACTATGCAAGAGATGGCACAATAACATAGCAGAGTTGGACGACGAAGATTGGCAGAAAGCATTAGTGTCCCCGAAGGAGGTGGTCATAACCTCTAGACTAAAACTATTCCAACTTAGGATCCTACATAGATAGTACTTTTCTTGCATCACGCTGACAAAAATGAGAAGAAAAGAAGACTCCACTAACAGACAAACAAAAGGGAACATTTTATCATCTAATATTGGAATGTCCTGTCATTCAGAAATACTGGTGGGTGGTGACAACACAATTGTAGTTTGTCTGAGGAAAGGTTCTCCAACGTACACCCAAATTATGTTTTCTAATATATGGGGACAGTCAGACCTCAATAGAAAGGAACAAATATGGGTAACACCGGGCTTTGCAATTGCAAAACGGAATATAGCACAGAAATGGAGAGTAGGTGAACCACACACATTGACAAAATGATAGCCGTAAAGACCATCTATGAAAATAGAGACTGTCCTCAAAAATGGGCACAAATGTGGAGCAGTTGGAATACACATAGGGGTCAGGTGTGTGAACCAGCAATACCAAGAAACAAAATGCTCAGCGGGAAGGATGCTGTAGGGGCGTATTGGTTAACATGTAGGGGAGCACACTTTTGAACACACTTTTTTAATATATGGGACGTGATTGTAAATGTAAGCTGGCAAACTGTATTACTATGATGTTTCCACTATATCACATGACTGTGAATAACCAATAAACAGAGTTTAAAAATTGTACAACTTCAGCTTGAAAATGCTCACCCATAGAGAAATAGGAATCTATGAATGCTTGGATAGGTTGAGCTCGACTAGTTTGTTCTCAAAGTCAAGAGGAATTGTGTGGGTAAGTCTAGGCCTTGCAAGCAGTCGAAATAGACTACTAAAGTCTTTCCCATAAATACAGTATCTTGCAGAATTCAACTCAGAAAGTAGAGATATTCCTAAAACTAACATGCTGGATACACACTACCCAAGAAGGAGTCCTCATCTTCAAAAATGCGTCTTTATGAAGTACTTCACCACTATACATATAGAAATAATGCAACCGAAAACTTAGAAGAAGAAATATATGCAGTACTTGAGACACAACAAAGGGAATCTAATTAACTATCGAAAGCTTAGTTGCCAAACCCCAGAGAGAAGAGAGTTTTTTATTTGGCACTTTTACAGTTGTTGATGGGGTGCTGAATCAGATTTACTTGGACAGTATAACTGTTATGAAGACTCCTCAATGCTGTGAAAGAAAACATTGGGTGTTCAGTCTTTCTAACCTACTTGCAAATTTTGAAGGATGAGATTGAACAGGAAGAGACCATCCCTGCTGAGACTGCCAAGGAGAGTTCAAAAGCAGCTAAAGTTCTGCACCAATGAGTCAAGATACTCTTGGAGAACCACTTATTCAAAATGAAGCATCTATAGCTAGGAATGAGGTAGAGACTGCAATGCAGCTAGCAATAAATGAAACTGCACATTTGAAACACTTAGTAGAACAACTGAACAATGAACAAAAAGAAATTAACAACAAAGTTAAAGATAAAATAGAGCGTTGATTTCTCCACAAGAAAGAATTGTGTGATTTTTTCTTTGTACAAACCAATATTACTATTCATCAGTGGTCAAGCTGACACTGGAAAAAGCTTCCTAATTAAAATACTCACTGGTTATCTACAGTAAGCTACAGAGTCACATTTGTTATGTGTAGTAACAGGATTAGCTCCTCCTGACATTAAAGGTATTACTGTACATTGCCTACCAATGCTACCTGTTGAACATAGCAATAAACTGAAATACCAGAAATTATCTGGTGAAGCTTGTCATGAGGTGTCAAGAGTGTTGAAGAAACTAAGGGGCAGATTTACAATAAACTAACGCAGCATGGTGCAGCAAGTCATTTTGCTGCGCCGTGCTGCGTTAGCTTGGAAAGCACAGCGATGCGACGTATTTACAACAATATGTCGCACCTCTGTGCTTCCCCCTGCGCTGGCGCACAAACTGCTGCCATGCGCCGACGCAGGCACTCTTGCACCATGGTGCAAGGATGCCTGCGTCGTCGGGAGATTGTTTTTGTTCAGGAAGAGTTCCCTTCCTGAACAAAAAGAATCTGAAATGCCGTTTTTCAACTTCTATGTGTGTTGCATTAGCACACATAGAAGTTGAAAAGCAGCATTCTTTCAATGATTGTTTTTGTTCTGGAAGGGAACCCTGCCTGTACATAAACAATCATTAGAGGTGATTTCCTCGTTCTATGTGTGCTGCAGAATGCAGCACGCATAGAAACAGGAAACAAAAACGAGGAGAAATGAATACATTTCTCCTCGTTGCCCCTCACTACGCCTCCCGTGGGGAGGCGTAGCATTCACACGCATTTCCAGATTTACGATTCCTCGTAAATCTGGAAATGGGTCTGGTTCCATGGGTGTTGCGTGGGAACACCCACAGCAACACCCATGGAACGCCACTTTCACGCAAAGTGCTGCGTGTTAATGGGCCATATTTAAAAGGACAGGAAAAGCAACGCAGGGTGGCTTTTCCTGTCCTTGTAAATATGAGGCAGTGTGTTGCGCTGCCAGTGCGTCACAAAAAGTAAATCTGCCCCATTATCTTTTAAATCATTGATGAAGTAAGCATGGTATCCAACTAAATACTTGCCTTCATACACTTAATAATGCAGCAGATTTTGAGAACAAACTACCATCTGCTCTTTGGAGGAAAGCATTTAATTGTATATGGTGACCCACAAGAACTCACCGCCGTAAAAGGACAACCTGTTTTCAAAACACTTGTGCATAATGAACTAAGAAATTCACTGGGGCGTTTTGGCAATGTCAATATTTTGTTAAACTTTGAAAACAAGTAACTAGTGAAAAATATCCGTCAAGCATCAGATGTAAAGTATGCAGAAATACTGAAGGACATTAGAATAGGAGTTCTAACAAAAGACGCAAAACGTGCATTGGGAAGTCGACTTATTAAAAAACTATTTCCATCTAACATCACAGCAGCTGAACTAATGCATAATTTTACGGAATAACAGAAGTCTATAGTTTGTTTAATGTCAACACTTGAAGAGTGTTCCAAGTTTAATGGACAATTACTACAACTGGAGAAAGAAGATATTTTGGAAATTACAGCTACTGATAAAATGGAACATCAGGGAGTCACAATACTACTCATAGAGAAACTACAAGCAAAATTGGATGATTTGGAGAAGTCTGTCGAAAACTGCAGGATTAGAAAAACATTTACGTGTGAGCAAAAACTGATGAGTAATTATGTGCCTTAATTTAAATATATAGGAAGTGTTAGTAAATGGCGCATTGAAGAAAGTAACTGATTTTATTAATTTCCGACATAGAGATGAGGTTGAATAAAAATTTGATCAGATTGATGGCATGAAGCAGATTGGCTGTTGTTTTGTACGTTTTTGCTAGTGAAAGACTTAGATATGCAATTCCCAATTTCTCTTGCATATGCTGTAACTGTCCATAAACCACAGGGTTTAAGTGTAGATGCAGCTTTTGTAAATATTGGAAGTACTGTATTTGAAGAATGAATGTCATATGTAGCATTGTCGTGAGTTAGAACATTGTCTGGGCTGTTTTTGATTGATTTTGATGAAAAGTAAGTTAGTGTTGATGCAAGCTGTGTAAGAGAATACAATCAGTTAAGAAGAGTATACACTCCTTATTTAGGCCAATATCCTATTTGTGAGAAATGAATAATCTGTCCAAAACGGAAAATTACTAAAGTGTGTACAGATGCTGAAGAAAAGAAAGGACACAAGGGCAATCTAGAACCTGTTAAGAAGATGAAACTGGAAAATGACAGAGATATTGTAGGTTACCAGTTGAAAAACAGTTGAGGTGTCAACTGCTATGCAAATGTTGTTCTAAATGTACTGTTTCATTTACCACATCTAGTCAACTAACAAAAACCAGATAAGAGACTGCGTGCTGCACTGTATCACTTGCTGCAACGTTTACTGACTGACAGAACTGTGACACATTCTGCTTCAGGTATTCAAGATCTTTTAAATATATGTAGTGGATCAGTAATGTTTACTCTGAACAGTCAACAAGGTGCACAAGAATTTATGATGGTTATGTTTAGAGTTTTAGAATTAGAAGATATAAATATTAATGATTTATTCAGAATTAATTACCCATGGAACCATGACAGTGAATATTGTGAATATTCATCTGCCATTAGAATAGATTCTATATTTAATATTACCAGATTCATAAAGTGTGCCTTTTGACAAATTGTTGAAGTATACAAACCAAAACATGACCTGCCCAAACTGCATATAAAATGGTATCTCTACGTTAATCCTAACAAGAATTGAGAAATACCTTATCGTATTGCTACAATGATGCAGAGCAATGATTTCGAATTGGAAACTCAAATTACAAACTTCAAAGCTGGACAAGTATCAATTTCTGAAAGAACCTTTTTCTACTTCAGCTGTCATCTTTCAGGGAGGAATTAATACAACCTCTGGTCACTACACTGTCTCTTTAAAGAGTGAAACTGGATGGTGAAATGTAATGACAACCTAAAATTCAAACCAAAGCTTCCTTTCAAATGACCAAACTCTTACCTTTCTTTCTTCAACCAAAGTTCTAAGGAGGAATTGTGGATAAAAAAAGTAGTGTACCGATTTTCCTCTACGTGGTTCATCAGTCTTTTAGACGTAATTCAGCCTATTGGGGGGTAATGTATTTAAACTTTCTTAAAAATTCAACAGTCCGTTTATCTTCTACAAAGGAGTTAATAAAACATTTAAATACTACACTGTATAATCAAGTCGAAAACTCCAATTACAGCAGCTTTCAGTGGAAGTCAAAAACTGCCCTTGTAACTAAAAAACGACGCCTTTTGTTTCATCAATTAAACTTCTAAATACTATTGATGGAAAAAAATCACACTATAGAATGTTGTCAATATGAATGACCATTATTTAAACATCATTTGGCCTGCCAGGGATGATGTTTTCAAAAGGATCTCCAAAATTGAAGTTCTTTGTATTTATATGTAATATTGTATCAGATTTAATAATTTAAGAAATATTTTTAACATAGGTTGGTTTACATTACTGTAGTAAGTCCAGAAAATCAATTAATTAATTAATTGTAATGAGTGTAATGGATAGTGTCTCTTAATTATAGTGATGTACTACGCAGCTATGGGTTGTTTTGTGACCATCCATTGGTTGTTTTTTCCCCACTGTTTAAGGAAGATGCTTCAACTAAACCACTCAAGTGTGAAAACTGATAACAGTAAAAAAGGGAAAATGGTATTTTCACTACATTGTAATACAGTGTTACATTATAAGTAATATATGTTGGTATGATTCTGTAATTTTGAAGACCAAATACTAACATATCTTTATGTTCTTTTTCTTTTTCCATAGCGCCTATAGTTCAGCATCATTAGATGAGTCAAAACACCTTTTCAACCACAGACAGATTGGTTAGATATAACCATGGAAAGTGTTTTTAAACATAAAGTGCTCTTGCGTTAACTTCCTATTAGTTTGTTTTGCCTATTTTACAATTAAAAATGTCTGTGGAATAGAGCAGATTTATAACTAGTCACACAGCAACTCACTCAATCATTCAGGCAAATATTCATGCAAGGACATACACAACCTGTCACTTACCAATGTAACCTCTCACACAAGCAGTCACTCACCCACACAGCTACTCAGATACCTATTATTTCACTCATAGACAAGACCACACCCACACTCATTCACTCAAAACAGCCATTGGCACACCCATTCTCTCATCCACACAACCAGTGATACACTGACCTACTCACTCAGGGCCAGATTCACAGAACTAATCTGAGACAAAATCCTAAACTTACTACTTTTGGTATTCACAGAAGGCATTTAGTAGTAGTAAAGTTAGGATTTTGTCTTAAGTCTGTCTTAAGTTTGTCTTAAGTCAAACTTAAGACAAAATCCTAACTTTACTACTACTAAATGCCTTCTGAATCAGGCCCTCATACACCAACTCACACAACTGCTCACTCATCCATACAGCTATTTACACTAGCATGCATACAGCTAGTCATACGCCATCTCACTCACCCATAGAGTTACTCACACTAGCAGTCATTTGCCCTAACAGTCACTGACAGTAGCGGTCATTAACCCATACAACCACTCACACACCCACTCACTGACCCATACAGCTACCCATACAACCATTCTGACACCCATACAGCTACTCACACACCCACTCACTCACTCAGACAGCCACTCACACACACATTCACTCACCCAAACACTGACTGACACAGGCGCTAAGTTACCTATACACACAACCATCTACTCACCTATACATTCACTGCCACAACCGCTCACTCTCCCTTATGACCACTGACAAAGCCACTGACTCCCTCATGCAATCACTCACAGATGCACTCACTCACACATACAATCACTGATATACCCTCTCACTTCCCTACACAACTACTTACAGACCCACTCACTCACCCATACAGCCACTTACGTAACCACCAACTCACACAAACACTCACTCATACACCTACTCTCACACAGCCTATCACTCATCCATACAGCTATATACATGACCACTCACTCACCTATACAAGTACTTACCATCCACTAACACCCATAAAGCTAATACACTAACTTATGCAGGTATTCAAGCAACCTCTCACTCACTCATACAGCCACTCATACTAGCATTCACTCACCCGTAGAGCTACTCACGTGCCTATTCCCTCACTCATACAGCTACTAACAAACCTATTCACTCACCCACATAGCAACTGGAACAGACACTAATTTACATATACAGGCATTCTCACAAGCATTTACTTGCCCATACACCCTCTCACACAGGTACTTTTTCACTCATACAGCCACTCATATACCACTCACTCATACAACCAGTGACACAGTCAGTCACTCACCCATACACCTACTTGCACAGCCACTCACTCATTCATACAGCCACTAACACTACCACTCACTCAGCCATACAGCTACTCACATATCCTCTCACTCAACCATACAGCAACTCACACAGCTACTGACTCACCCATATACTCAGTCACACAGCTACTCAGTCACCTACACCACCAGTCAAACAGCCACTCACTCACTCATACAGCTACTCAGGCAGCCGCTCACTCACCCATACAGTCATTTACACTACCACCCACACACCCACACAGCTACTCACACACGTTCTCACTTATACGCCCACTCATATTAGCAGTCACTCACCCATACAGTCACTCACAAAAGCATACACTCACCCATACAGCTCCTCACAGAGTCACTCATTCTCCCATACAGCCACTGACAGTAGCACTCACACATCCATACAGCTACTCTCATACACATTCACTCACCCACACAACCACTCATGTAACCACTCACACACCTAACACAAGGAGATGATGGACGGAGCACTGAAACTTTTCAGACACTCACCCCCAGTCACAGATCTGGGTTGAATCCATCATCATTCTTTAGCTCACTTCGCCACCCCAGTTCAGACCCAGCTATATGCAAATCAGTCTTGACTCTGTGCCTCATGGGAACAGTCCATCCCGAACTGCCAAGCCAGGTCTTCCCTGGACCAGAAACAAGCATCCTGGGACCGGTTTCGGGGTAACACCCCTCATCAGCCAGGCTAGCTTGAATCCAGTGGCAAAGTGAGGAAGGGACCCACGTCTGGGTGTATCCTTCCAACTTAGGGTGAACAAAGCACACACTCACACGCCTATACAGCCAGTCACACAGCCACTCACTCACCCATAGAGCACACGTTATCTTTTTCAACCATAGAAGCCAGTACTTACAATTTTCCACCTTTTTGTAAATTTTTTGGGTGCTTTTAATCAAATAATTGGCAACAAGGGGGAGACAAAATTGGAACAAGCAGCACAAAAAAATAGTGCAAAAACTACAATAAATGAAAACAAATAACATCTGTGTTGCTTTGCAGCTTCAATGATGGCATCAACAGACTGCTCTCCAGCTGTTAGTGTTGGACTGCAGTCCAGGCAATATGCGCCTACATGCCTAAATTCTGGAGTTATATGGGGACAATACCTCTCTGCTTCACTGGGAACTCTCTGTCTTGGGACAGATGGGGCAGCAGAAGATATAGAGGGTGCCTCTAAATGTCTCTCCTTTGCCCTCTTGAAGCTGTTGAAGTGGTACAACATAGAAGTTGTGCCACATGAATATTTTTTATTTGTACCTCTAAAGAAGGTCTTGCCACAAAAGCTGCATTTGACCAATTTTGCAACTGTTTTGGATTTCCCTGAGGGAATTGTGAAAAATTCCCAAGCAATGCTTTGTGTTTTTTGGCGCAGGCCCTTAATTAGCATTCTTATCTTATTTAACCTCCTGCTCCTCTACCTGCACTGACAGGTCCTCCTAATGATCCCTCCTATTGCCATTTTAATGGAACAAAATAGCAATAGAAAACACCAAACACAGTGCAATAAAAAAAGCACAGTCAAGCTCCTCAGAATAATCCAAAAAAGACTGGAATATTCAAGAACACAGAAATTGATGGGGACTTCCTATAAAGATAAATGAAAAATATCTTGTCCAATCAATTCTCTTTCTTCCATAGTCACATGACATTTGCTAATACCCACTTCATTGCGACTACCGGCGTTGTTGCAAAATGGGAAATATAATTTAAAAGTGGTTATCTTTCAAAATGATTCTAGATAGAGAAGTTTAACCAGTATGTTACTAAACAGCTATTGTCAAACTTTGTTCAAAATACTTATATATAAATATATTCCTTTTACACTTTTTGAAAAAAAAGCGCTCTTGCGAATTTTCTGCAAAACCGGAACATACATATTGCAATAATTCACAATGAATTTGCAACGATTACAATTTTTTTATTAAAAACACAGTGATTCATGACTGAAATAAATGACGAGGAGTGACGCAGAGAAATACATAAGTGGGTGGTCCATTGTGCAGGTGTAGTGTATAATATGCAGTAGACATTTGCACAATGAGAAAATAGTAACTAAGGGGCTCATTATGATGGCGGGTGGACATCAGTCCCCCCGCCATCATAACGGTTTTGGGACCGCCCGCCAGACGTGCGGCAGTCCCACCAGTGCAATTAGGATGCGCCCGCCATACTGGCAGGCGCATCCTGGCTTTTAACATTGCGGACGGTGCTGCTGGCTGAAGCACCGTCCGCAATGCCAAAAGAGCATGCACAGCATTTCCCTGCACCACGTGGCAGGCACCACGCGGTGCCTGCCACTTGGTGCATGGAACTATGGTACCCCTCAGTGCACCCCCCCACACACACAGAGGGGGCCCGTTACGGGCCCCCAAAGCCAGTCTCTGCCTGTCTTTTTGCAGCGGGATATCCTCCGCAAAAAGACAGGCGGAAGGGCATATCCTAATCACTACGGCGGTGCCTGCACGGCACAGCCGCAATGTTGCCCTGATTCCAGGTTCCGCAAGGCGGGCGGAAAAGGACCACCTTGCAGAACCATGGCGGACGGACTTTCCGTCTGCCGCGGTGCCATTATGATTCCCACCGCCATCCTAATTTGGCGGTGGGAATTTTCATTATGATGGCAGAAGGACCGCCACCGCCGGCCCAATGGTGGCGGTACTTCCGCCATCATAATGAGCCCCTAAATTCCCAGTACAGTGTAGAGCAGATGAGTACACATTTTCCAAAAAACTGTAGACTCTCCTTAAACAATTGACTTTTCAATCAGAACATCATGTTCATTTTAGAAAAATTACACCCCAACAAGAAACATTTAGAGGGATGTTACAGTTATGTAATAACATAAAAAAAACTTAGAAATTAACTGAAAAAAATCAGGGGTTACAGGGACATTATAGTTAGGAAATAGAATTTGAAAAACCTTATAAACTCACTGAAATAACCAAAGGTTACAGGGACGTGATAATTAGGCTCAGATTTCACTCGTACAAAACCATAGTATTCATCAGTTATAGTTATCTGAGCTAACTATAAGTTATGCCCCGCAATGCACTGCACTGCTTATGACCTTACATATTACATCACTCATGGCATGGTCAGTAACATCACTGATGGCATCACTGATGACATATCAAATGACATCATCCCGTGAGTGTGATGTCACTGACCATGTCATGAGTAATGTAATATGTGAGCTCATAAGCAGTGCATTGTGAGGGTGTAAGTTATAGTTCGCCCAGGTAATTTTAATCTTTGCCTTACTATATCTTCCCTGTAGCCTCTGGTTTTTTCGCCAGTAGGTTGTTATAGTTAGGACCTAGTTTCCATAGGAAAGGTGTTTTTTTGACTTGCCTATATCTTTGGTCCCGTTTGACCAATCTTCATGAAACTTTTCCCAAAAAATTCTCATGTTGGATCTTATTGAGCATTGAAAGTTTTGGGGTGCCGAGAAAAAGGGGGGTAAAAACAATTGTGTTTCCCATGTCAATTCCCATAGGAATTTTAGACAAAATTACAGCCCTAAACATTGAATGGAATTACATCAAATTTGGCCGAAAGC
Organism: Calotriton arnoldi; assembly: GCA_963921515.1. Taxonomy (NCBI): domain Eukaryota; kingdom Metazoa; phylum Chordata; class Amphibia; order Caudata; family Salamandridae; genus Calotriton; species Calotriton arnoldi. Next base: position 28,274 of record CAWUFW010017274.1, read on the forward strand.
TAGATGTTGGTTCAGAAAGCGTCCTAAGAAAAAGCCAAATTTGTATATCTAGGGACGCCACCCCTCCGCAAATCCTCCCGATCTCATGCAGAGATCTGATTGGCTGCCAACACTTAAACCAGAAAGTGTTGGCAGCCATCTTGGGAGTCGGACTCAGCTGAGTCCCAAAGAAAAATGCAAAGAAAGAAAAGGGGTAGGGTAGAAATACCCTGACCCCCTAGGCCTGGTGCTGGGGTCCCCCAGAGAGACCACAATGGTCAAAAAGCACTTTTTAAAATTTTTGCTGCGAAAATCAAGACGGATTAATGAATTCACAACAAAAAAAAACAAGCATGGTTGACCGCGTCAATACTCCAATACATTCTACTTTTAACTTTATTGCACGCTCCTCGCAGCTTTCTATCACAGTCTTTCTTTCATGTTTCTCAACCAGGAGGAGGCTTCCTCTCTCTCTTTATATTATTTCCGGGTTGCACGCTAACCAGCGTGGCGTCCTTCCGACAACACGCAGGATTGGGATGACTGTGTCTCCTTATCGGTTTGAGCCTAGGGTTACGGTAAGCTCAGCACACGCTCCACTTTTCACTTTTTACTTTCAGGATTGATTAATTTCTGACACCGTCTTTTTCACGCTTATTGAGATTACGGTGACTGACAGTTGTCTGTTTGTTCCCAGACCGCGCCATTTGGAGGTATCGGTCATGTTTGATTTTAGTGTTTTTGCATGGCATGCTCTGAAGCACTTTAGTCAAGGCATTATCATGGTTTGGAGATGCATTTCTTACACAACCTAAGACTTTCAGTTGTTTTTTCCACACACGGCTTCAGTTTGGTGATGGTCTTTTCTCCTTAGCGTTTTTTTTCGTGTTTTTCACATTTGGTTTTTCATGGAGGGCTGACATTCTGGCAACTCTGATTCTAGGGTTTCTGGCGAGAGATCGTTATTTGCTCTGGTTTAATCCTTTGATGTTCGACTCATGGTATTGACTGGCCGTTTTTGAACTTTTTGTTTTGTTAAAAATTGAACTATGAATACTCATTGTAACAATCATTTGTTTGTAGATCCCCCTGACGAATGGCAACCGTTCATGCCTGAAATGCATTGGAAATTGTTTACTCAACGTGGGAACTGTTCAATTACCATCTAGCTCATGCAGAACAATTTTTTCCTGTGACGTGTCTGCGTTTGCACAATAAAAAAGTAATGAGCTACATTCAGCGCTTCAGTGATGATTGAATGATGGACTTTGTCACACTGCGATTGTTGCGCTTGGATTCAGTTTTTGTATATATAGTATTGGAGTTTGTTCACTCATCCAATGTAAATGGTTTACACTATTTCAGTGAACAATAGTAGTGCACCTTGTGTCTAGGACACCAGTCCTAGGTTTTTCTTTCACTTCGATTTGGGCCGCCGGGCGGAGCCTCCTCAGAGGGTGCACACTTTAGAAACTATTTTGTTTCTCCAGTTTATATTGTATTATACTTTTGTCTACTCAGAGTGCAACCCAGCTGTTGTTTTGCCTTTCTACTTTGAGAAAGTTTACATTTTCTTGCCTTAGCCATTTAATGCCTGCAGCCTGTCTCTGGGTCACATAACTGGGGATAGTTGGCAGTGGGACCTTGTGTATTCCTCCTAGACAGCCACAAACAATGGAGACCTTCGGTGTGCCTGGACAGGCCATCACTGGCAGGATGTGAGGGCGGAGCTGGGGACAGACCTACTTACACCTGAATAGTATGTGCCCTACATTCACACAAAGGATTGCATACCCATTGTAGTTAGTCTGGAGCCATGGCAGGGGAAGCAGGAAACATGAGCACTTCAAAGGGAATCATCTAGAAGTTTCTCCCAACTCTTCAGTACACCTCTGGAGCTGTGAATACCATAGAAGAAGGACTTCTGTGCTGCTTTTCTGCCAGAAGTACTGCCACTCTGCTGCCTCACTGCTCTGCTCTCTGCTACCTGCTGCCCTGCTTGCTGAGAAGGAAGATTGGACCTGCACCCTTCATCCCAGGCTGAATCGACTCAAAGGGTCAGGCAGCTAGCCTCCTGTTTTGAGCTACAGATGCTCCCTACAAGCTGACCTGCTGCCTGGACCTGCAACTGGATCTACCTCAGCCTTGCTGGCTTCTGCTGGAGTGGGTTCCTGAACCACAAGTTGTGTCCCTCAGGCCTGAGTTGAGCTCCCCTGAAGTTTTTGCGGTCTTCTCCAGTGCGAACTGGTCCGTTTGACCTAAGATCTTGCCATGCGCAAAATCCACCAATGCAAAGATCCGACAAACCTGACTCCTCATTCTACAGTGACTGCCATCAACACCTGTCAGTGTGAGGTCTGCACTTTGCACCCCAGCATTGGCAGTTCAGGTTGACCGCCAGCGCGAAGCACCAACAAGGACCATCTGCAACACCGACAGGAACTTCGCACTAAAGCGACAACCATCTGTGACACTTAGCCTGCTCTCCGCACTACATTGACTACCATCCATGATACTCTCCCTGCTCCTTGGTGCCCCTTCCACCGCAAACGAAACTCATTGCTCTGTACTTTGAAGGAAACTTTTTCAGCGGGACTAACACTTTCCTTCGTAGATTTTATTTTACCTTTATATAGACGAATGAACTTTTCTTTTTGCCTTTTTCATCATTATTTTTTAGGCTTTCTATACAGTGCTAGCTTATTATCTTGCAGCCATCTAGCAGTGCGTTACCTGCTGTTACTCTTCTAATGTAGAACAATGTGGGTTACCTGCATAAGATGTGATTTCTATTTCCACTGCACAGTTTTCCTCATTAGTATATGATAAGATGAGGCATTTCACTTGTCAATCTTATGAATGTTTCAGCACGTCTACTGGATTTTATTTTTTGGGTTAAACCACCTAACGATAATTTAATAAGGCATGCAAAAATAGTGAACGGTTATTCCCTAGAGAATACGCCATTCTCCTAAATACTGCCTGGGGTTACTGAGAAACTCGAAGTTGAAAGCAATTCTGGATTTTTGCTAAACAGAAACCTTCATTTTTAAAACGTATTTGTTCTCACAGATGAGCGCTACAACTCCCAAATAAACTAGGGGCATATTATCAAGAAAAGGCGTTAAAATTATCGCCGGTTTAGCGGCAGAAAACTGCCGCTAAAGCGGCGATAATGGGCTTGATAATATGCCCTGGAGAATTCCAATAGAAGCCCATGTTCTGGTGTCAACATGGGCTTCTATTGGAATTCTCCAGGGCATATTATCAAGCCCATTATCGCCGCTTTAGCGGCAGTTTTCTGCCGCTAAACCGGCGATAATTTTAACGTCGTGCTTGATAATATGCCCCTTGATGAGTAAATCTGAATTGGAAAACAACCAGATACTACGTATAGTCAAGCCTGAGGCTCAGATGTGCCCCATATCTCACCGTACCTCAGAGGTGCACAGGTGTAGAGTAATCTGTAAATCGACATAGACGGGAAAATAATAAGCACATCCATTTCTACACTCGGTAATGTATGTTGCATTGTTATGTATATAGTGCAAAGAAGGAGAGTGTTAAGCTACCAGAGAAATAGGTTTGGGGGGGGCACTGAAGGTAATATCCGTCGAGTTGGGAAGTGAAACAGGTGAAGGAGTGCACTTTGTTCAGCCGGATGGACAGTAGATGATTATCAACTGGTGGCTTCTTATTGTTAAGGAATGATTAACATATTGTTAGTTAGGTTTAAAAAGAATTCTCTTCACAGTCATTTGTATTTTTATTCTTACTAATATGAGCAGCAGGAGCATTTCGACAACATGCTTTGGGCCTGATGCATGTTCAGGCAGGCAAAATCAACTTTTTGTGACCTGCCTGTTGTTGTAATACTAATTGATAGAATCGCAAAATGCCCATTCGCAGGGGGTCGCTTAAAGGTCTGCCTAACTGACTATCAATTAGGCAGGTCACTGAAACTGATTGTGATTGGCTGCAAATACAGGGATGGTTGCCTTCAAGGAACATGAAACCTCCATCCCAGCGTTTGCATTCCCAAACATGTTTTTTTTAAATTTAAAAGCAGCCTGTGCCCCTCAAAGGTACTGGTGGCAGTTAAAAAAAAATGGTTCCCGTTTGTGAAGATATTGGTGGGAGCCTGCAGTTGTTTCTTGGACACTACTTGCTTCCTTGAAGCCACACAACATGAGTCTGAAAGGGGAAGCTATATCCCGAGGAAAAGTTTCCCTTTGCAAAACAGATGCCTCCCAACTTGGAAGTGGTTTTACATTGTGCCCTTATTTCAAAGCAAAAAAATGAATGGTACATGGGTCAATGTAGCACTTTTGGTGGATGTAAGTGAAGACAATTCCATGACAGTAGACACATTGGGCCTGATTCACAAAGGTAAACTGACATTTTTGTGTAAGTTTACTACTTTTCGGTACTCACAAAGGTAAACTTAGACCAAAAGTGTAACTTTTCTATTTTTCGGTATTCACAAAGGTAAAGTTAGACCAAGTCTAACATAACTACTTTTCGATATTCACAAAGGTTTACCTTTGTGAATACCAAAAAGTAGTAAAGTTAGGCTTTTGTTCTAATTTTAACTTTGCGAATACCGAAAAGTAGTAAAGTTAGTAGTTTACCTTTGTGATGGTTTAGGGGTCTTCCAACTTCTGGACACCTGGATTCCACTAAAGTGCACCCATTACACTAGGACAGACACTACCGGAAATAGCTCCCTTTTTTCTCCTCTACCTTAGCACAAAATGCATCCTCAGGCCCTTTTTGGATGCAAGGGTGCATTTATTATTCTAAATGATAGATTACACTTCTCACATAATTGTGCATAATTGCAAGTACTTTTGTGGAAATTATAAGTAACTAAACTAGGGGGAATTATGCCAGTTACGCCTGCCCCTAGCATTTTGCTCACAAGTCAGCTTGTATTGAGTTCAATTGCAGATTGTCATAAGAGGTTGAAGGACCAGAACATTGAAGTGACATTGAGAAGGTTGTGATTGATACAGCGGTTTTGACTGGCCGAGTGTAAATTGTAATTTCAGATGTACAAATTGAGGGTTTGAGAGAATTAACTGAAGAAATGGCTTTATAGCTTTAAATACTAGTAAACGCTATTTGAACAGAGCTTTTTGAGTATGACTGTTGAGGTTTTTGAGGGAATCACATGGCAGAGTCTTAAACTTTATTCACTGAGTAGATGGATTAAAGTGGGAGACTGACCATTGAGTTGTACTAGTCTGAATATTTTGATCCATCAATTGGCAGTGTGGAATGAACTAATTTGGATGATCTTGAGAATGTATAAACTGTGATGTTTTGGCTACTGTGGCAGTTGATGATGATTCCACATACATGAGGGTTAAAAAGTACACTATGGTTCCCGACCAGAGGTCGAAGGTTTGAACTGCAAGGGGAAAAAGTTGCAAGAATATGAGTTAGGCAGGAAAGTGGCAGAAAACAGATTTCCTCAGTTTTAGATGAGTTTCACCCTCAGAAATCAGGGAGACATTCTGCACCTAATGGATGTGAAGCAGTCAGGTATCAATGACTCGAAGTTGGGTGTGACGTTTTGTAATGAGACCTAGATTTAGGTGTCTTGTGAATATAGATGACAGGAAATCTAGAAAATAGAGGAGATGATGTTCAAAAGGTAGGGTATTGAGGAAGAATAGATGCGGGCTAAGAACTGATCCCTGGTGCACACCAACGGGTTTCAAAGTTACTCTTGGGAGTGAGGAGCTCCATTAAATGGAGCATTAGAAGTCTGAATGGTAGTCTAATGAAACCAAGTCTAGGGCTTAGCTAGCAGTGGTAATCATAGCCATAACTGACTGAAGCATGAAGTGATAAGTAGTATCAAATACTGCAGAAAGACTGAGAAGAAATTGGATAGACTTAAAGTGGATGTTGTGGGAAGAGGTGATGATGTTAGCAATCTGAGGATTAGCTGCTTGAAGCCTGCCTGAACTCTGAGAAGGAAGACTGGATATGCTCCCTTCATCCCAGGCTACCTGAGTGACTCCATGGGTCAGTTGGCTGACCTCATGTTCTGAGCTAGAGGAACACAACAAGCTCTAGAGACCTCCTTGCAACTGCCCAGCTGGCCTGCTGCACTGGACCTGCCTGGGAGCTGCTGGTCTCTGCTATAGTGAGTCCCTGATCCCCAAGAGGTGCCTTCCCAGGACCCTTGATTGGCCTCAGAGTGTACTCCACCCTGTCTAACTGTGGGTTTCATCAAATGTGATGCAGCATGACTCAACATGACACAGGGCCTCACATCGTGGCACCAAGCAGTTCCTGATCAACACCTTTATTGAAACCGATGCAATGAGATACAGTTTGATGCAGGAACTCATATCAAAGCACTCTGCAACTCCTGATTGACTGCTTCATCGGAAACGACGCAGCACAACGCAACCCGGTGCAGGACCTTGCCCTGCAGTCCTTGAAGCTCCTCCTCAGCACCAACGCAGTGTGACGCAACTCACTGCAGGAACCCGCATTTCATCACTTCCTGCTCCCGATCAGAACTGATGCTGTATGATGCAGGTTGATGCAGGACCTCACATTGCAGCATTCCACAGCTCCTGATTGGAAACGATGCTGAGCGACCCAAAGCCTTGCACCAAGGGCATAAGGTACAACTTTCAGCGGGACTAAGCACATTAGGCACTTTGAGCCTCATTTAAAAAAAATTGGCATAGGGCAGCGTTGCAAGTCATTTTGATGCGCTGCCTTAGACTAATTCCAAAGGGCAGGAATGCACCTTATTTACAAGATAAGGTGCATTCCTGTCCTTTCAACCAGCACCAGTGCACAATTTGCAGCCGAGCGCCAACGCAAGCACCTTGTACCATAGTGCTAGGGTGTCTGTGTTGTAAAAATAATCACAAGAGGTGTTTTCCTCATTCTATGTGTGCTGTAGAATGCAGCACATATGGACAGAGGAGAAAACAAAGAGAAATGTAAACATTTCTCCTTGTCACGCCTGCTCTGGGGAGGCATAAATCAGGGGCAGTGTCAAAATCTATGGGCGTTTAGTGGGAACACCCACAGCAACGCCCATGGAATGCCTCCTTGACGAAGAGTATGGCCAGACAGCACAAAGCACAGCCTTGCCTTACTCCATATCTATGAGGCCATGCAAAGCTAATCCTGCTCCACTCCAAGACATGGGTCCAAATTAAGCTGTGGACCGGCGACAGTCTGTCGAGGAGGATTCCGACCACTAGGGGGCTAAAACAGGGCTGTGTTCTTGTCCCAACACTGTTTAACCTTTTCGTGTCAGGCCTCTCAAGGGAACTGGATAATTGCCATCACCACGCCCCGAATTTGGGTGGCTTGTCACTTTCAAACTTACTATACGCCAACGACCTGATACTGATCAGCCGAACCCCAGTTGGTCTGCAGCATTTGATAAATGTCACGAGTGATTTTGCCATAAAGAACGGGCTAAGTATAAACCATGAGAAGTCCAAAGTAATGGTTTTTAACCAACAAAGCACCAAGATTCAATTCACATGGCGGCTGGGGGCAGACATTTGGAGACGGTTAAAAGTTACAAATATTTGGGAATTATCTTTGACAGCATGGGAACGTACCACAAACAAAAAGTGGCTATTCAAGGAAGAGGAACTATTCTGGCCGTTATGCTAAAAAACATCAAGCACAAAATAACTGGCCCCAACCTTATCCCTCTACTGGAAGTACTCCGGGCAAAGCTTCTACCTACAATCACGTATGGCAGTGAATCAATGAGAGGGAAAGACAAAATAACTCTGGATAAGGTGGTCTCCAAAGCTGCTAGAATAATATTCAATCTCCCACAATACACTTCTCCAGCACAATTAAGGCTGGAGCTTGGCCTACAAAAGCAGCAAATAGCAAGGAAGGGCGTTTAAGCCAAATGCTGGTACAAAATAAAGAGTGCAAAGTCTGGTTATTTAAACTCATACTTGTGGGAAGAGATGACTAGGAAAAATGACTGCCCCGCTATGGTTTATCTTCAGTCAGGAATAAGGCTGCTCACGTTACAGGATTTGTGGGAAACCAGTCTTCCTTACAACAGTTTTAAAGCCTTGGTGAACAAATTGGTGAAGATTATTTCCCTAGAAAAAGACAAAACCGACATAAATAAGAGGGCACACAGCTGGTTCGTGATCCAGAGTTACTCAAGAAGCGCTCCTCAGCCATATTTAGGTACAAGCTTCTCGAGAAGTGTGAAGGAAAGCCTTCTGGCAATGAGGCTGGGGATTCTACCGGTAAAACCACATTTACCGCCGTGGAAACGCATACATCCAACCACCAACTGCAGACTATGCGATAACCCCGAAGAGGATGTCTTACATCTATTGTGCGTCTGTAAGAGTTTAGATTTTGAACGAAGACAGCTTCTAAAGCCGCGCCTGAACGAAAATCGAATACGATCATGCAGACAGGCGGTGAATGCCTGCTTCGAGCGGGGCGACGTCCGGTTAGCCTGTAGCTTTGTACGTTTTATGAAAATAGTAAAAACAAAATTAAACTTGGCAACTTCCCAACAAATTGGCTAGCACCCTATGCTGCTGCTAACTCATCTGGTATCTGCTCACGGGGAAGGACCAGTTTTAGACTTACCCTTAACCTGGCAAGGATTTTATATTTAATCACACAGAAACTCAAACTGAGGCAAACTTTAAGGAGGACAGTCCCCCAGCAGTCATTGTGTGCCTAAAAACAATACACATACTAATATTTTATCTTCCGTACTATATGCAAGTTTTATACATCTGTATTTTATGAAACCACTGCGCTTTTATCGGATCGAGCGCTGTTTTATGTCATATGTGTTTTTATATTCAGCTGTTTTGCTAAGATTTTTATTAATCAAGCAATAAAGATGACTTACTTACTTACTTCATAAATATGATTGAGAGACCTGCGCCACCGGAATTGTCATAAAAAGTGCTCCTCCTGGAGCGCCGGCCTCTTGTAAATGAGGGCCTTTGTGTTTTTAGTGCTATTGTTTCTGGTTCTACTATTTGGATTTTTGTTGTTCTTATATCATTTTATTAAAGAGTACAATATTGATCTAGGATGGCCCATCCTGTCCACAGCTAAGCCCCCTTTTGTGTTACTGTCTGGAAACAATACACAAACCTGAACAGGAAAGACATTCACAGTCATTTGGCCCAGGACAGTAACAGATGACACACATGGTTGGGACAAGATAATGCCAACTTTCTGAAAGTTGCATTTGCAGAACTCTAACTTAAAATCTGACTTCGCAATTAAAATCTAACATTTGAGTGTAAACATCATATCTCTATCTGCTCTCAATCCCGAGTTATCACTTAGTAAATGTAATATTATAACCCAGTGTTAGTCAATGGGAGAGATAGTCCTTACAGCAGTGAAAAACGACTTTATAAACAATTATAAGGATGATGAGTAGGCTTTTCCAGTTTCAACCATTAGCAGCCCTGGCCTTGTTATTCATACCATTGACCAAAATATTTACAGCCTTCCTTCAGTCTTACTTGGTCTACTGCCTTTTTTACACAATCAAATAAAGTGCTAATGTGCCAAAATCTGCAAGGCGCATAAGAGATCACTGTTTTTCTGCAACAGATAATTTGTCCTGAGAGGGAAATCGATTACCTAATTAGATGTTAGTTTTTGTGTTTTCCCTTTATGTACACAAGTAAAGATCATAAAATCATACAGCTAGTGCTTTGTAGGCCTGATCTAAATATTTTATCAGCATTATTATTGCACTGTCTTCTCTGATTCTAGAACACTATCTAACAGCTTCCGCAATTGTTCTTAATTTTTCATTTTTAAACAAGAAGTGTAGGTATTTTTTCCTTATAAATAACAGTTTAGGGCAGATACATATGATATGCATAAGGGATTCAACTGCAGAGTCACAGAGACAACAGGCTGCTTTTCCTTTAAAAACTGGGTTCCATTTCCCTTCAATTTCCCAAATCGGAATGTATAACAATCTAAACCTTAAAGGTTTATTTTCAACATAGCCAGGCAGGTTTAGCCCTAAGTATTCTTGGCTCTGTACAGTGTAGGTGTCAAATACTATGTACATATGCTTGTATTCTACAACTTGTGTCAAGTCTGAGTCCCACTGTTTAATAGTAAAAGTATCACAGATAAGGTTTTTACGGGCTGATCGATTCAGTTGCTCCAGTGTCTTTTGATCAGGTAGGTCATCAGATTCGAAACCCGCTAAGGTGTGCAATTCCATATCCTTATATATAGATTTACCCATTTCTTGGTATATTTGATGTTTTAGTGAAGTTGCGTCAGCTTTTGCACATTCGCAGATGTAATTCACAGTGCTTCTGGAGTGGAGTGATATCGAAGATTTTCGGCCTAATTTCAATATTATAATGCAGTGAAGAGTTGCCAAGCGTAAGTGCAATAAATTACACACACATTGCATAAAGATTTTATCAAGACTGGAAAAGTCCTTGTTGTTCATTACTGCAAATGCATACAGTACGGAACCAATTTCATGTTTAATGCTTTGAGTGATGGCCTAATCGCTTGTGAATCTTAATACAGATCTGGTCATTGTTGTTGACCTCGATTTCCTAGAGGCCAGGTGGTTCGACCAAGATAGCTTACTATCGAAAGTCACTCCGAGGTAGTCATATTGTTTTACTACTTCAATAGAAGTTTCTCCTAGAACCCACCCCTTGGCTTTAGTTTGCTGCCCAAAGGTCATAATTTTGGTTTTGGACAGATTGGCAATTAGTCTATTCTCCAAGTTGTAGATGTGTAATTGGTTTAGTTGATACTGTAGTCCTTTCGGCGTCTGTGACAGGATCACCAGATCATCTGAGTAGGCCAGATATTTTATATTTGTACCTCCTAACTTTGGAGGAATACTCTGATCTGACTTTAATGATACGATTAGGTTAGTGATGTACAAGGAGAATAATAGCCGGGCGAGGATACATCCTAGACTAAGGCCGTTCTCAGTGCCAAATTCAGAAGATAGGGTATTGTCAGTTGATAGCTTTACCTCTAGCAGTGTGATGCAGCGCGTACAATAAAAACTATTCTCCTCCCAGGTTACTTATAGGTCATCCAGGGGCAAACTATATTTCTCATATCCACATGACGATGGGGCCCATAAACATCGCCTAACACACACACACACTCCTGGATTTCCTTTACACCTTTATGAAATTCTGTACTCCTAGGAGAAGCATGAGAACTAAATGGAGAACACCATTTTATGTACCGCTGGAAGAGCCAGGATATCTTATTACCTTAATTTGTCACTTTCTTTTAGTTATTTCTTAAGATATTCCTGCTCATTGTTTTGTCGATGAATCATTCATTTAAGAAATTAGTTCATCGTGATTAAGACCAGCTGAATCACAATAACCAATTACTGATGTCACAATCATTTAGGAAAATAACCACTGAGTCATTTTGGGTTTAAAGAATCTTAAATTTTATATAATTTTAAAAGCATGAAAAAGAATTTAATACTTTATTCAATTATTCATTCTTAAATTCAAATATTTATTAAGCATAATCATTTTATTGCAGAAAGGAAATTTTGTCATGAAGCCAAAACCCTAATTACCTGCCTAGCTTCCTAATTTAGCCTAATGATTTCTAACCTAAGTTAGGAATTAGAAATAGCCTGATTCTCATACTCAACTGGAAAATTAAGACAGCAAACAGCAACTTCAGCTCGTCAGCATCAGCTACCTGCAACCCGTCTCATCTAACAGTCTTTCAGCATCTCCCGCTCAGTAAGGGATCGATCAGGACCACCCAGCACTGGAAGCCACCAACACGACTCTTCAACTCCTCTCCTGACTGTGACTGCAACCGCGACTGACCCCCTCCCACTAAGAGTAGGCCCTCTTATACCCTAATTCTAACTTTGCTAACTAACTGTTGCAACATTAATATCACGCTTTTCTTTCATTGGTCCATGCATGTCAGCTTATTCATTCTTTTAATCAAGTTCTCTTGTATTCAAGGGTCCTTGGATCATTTCCTTTCCCATACGCTTAACATTTTCATCCGTTTCGATCAGTTCATTTGTAACTTCTTTCGACACATTCGAGAACTCCGCAGTCATTGTCCTTTCTCTTAAACTTGTTTCCCACGGGCCTTCTGCTGATCATCATGCCACACTATCAGTTCAATTAGGTCACACCAGCCTTGACCATTTCTTGCATCCAAGCGTCTCAGTAACCTCACAAGGTTTTAGCTTTTTTCTCCGTTTTCATCCCATATCACGTGTCCCCTTTGCGCCTGCGCACATCTTCCCACTGGCGGCCATTTTACATCGCCACTCGGTTATACTTTTAGAAGCACTAATTTGAGGCAAACAAAACATAATTAAAATAGAGAAAAATATCCCTTTCGTTTCCCTCCCGTCGTCTACGTACCCCAATTAGTTGTTACCTAGCAGAAAGCAACATTTAAGCCGTTCCTTACTTACCATCACTATTGTTTTTGCAACGGCACGTTTTATTTCTATGAAGCACAAACATGCATTTATTTTAATTAGTACGCATTTAATTTTACGTTATAATTAGACACACGGACATCCATTAATAGATTATTTAGCACATACATTGGCATATTACCATTCCCATACATACAGTGTTGATTAATAAATTTAAACGAACATTTTATTTAATTAATTATAAAATTTGTTAGGGGTTAAATTTTTTTATTTTCCCTGATCCATCAACTCCCCCCTTTGGTGATTTTTAAATCACCACATAAAACCCAAGTCATACTTCTTTTCAGGCAGCATGTCTTTCATCCTTTGCTTTCTGTTATTTATACATCTGTTTCTTCTTCATCTTGCCTTTTAGTCTCTTTATACATGCTTTCTTTCATTTTCTCCAACTCAATTTCACCCATTTCTCTCTCTCTTTCTCTCATTATTCTGTTATTTCTTTTTATCTTATTTCGTCTTACTTTTCTCTTTATACATGTTATTACTATTTTCAATACCATGGCTAACAGTATTACTATAGTTGCTACTATTATAACTTTCCCTATCACTAGTCTACTCATCCTAGTTAACCAATTCGCTACTGAAGAAAACCCTCTACCAAGTTTTCCCAAAACACTTTCAACCTCCAGTGGAACTAGTTCTTTGTGCAAACTTGTAATATTTGTAATATACTTCTGTATATTTTCACTGTTATCAGGAATGTAAGTACAACAATGTTGGACTTTCAACATTCCACAGACTCCACCCTCTTTTGCCAAAAGAATATCAAGGGCAAGCCGATTTTGCATCACCATAGCTCTCATGGCAACCATTTCGGTATTTACCATTAAGAACCCTCCCGCAGTATCTGTAGACAAACGATCTACTACTGTGGATAACTTCCGAATTTTAAATGCATTCAAAGATATTCCCACTGCTGGTATCAATGCTCCAAAAATATCACCTACAATTTCTGAAAAACTTTCCCTCTTTCTACGTGTAAATCTATTAATCATCTTGTATGTTCCCTTTTCTTCTCTGTCCATGTGAAAATTTTTTGGAAAGACCAGGCCTACATAGCAAGTTCCATACCAATGGTCCGGTAACCTGTAATAAGCTCTATTCCCACAAATATAATAGATACCTGGAAATATTGGATCTTTTCCACCTTTGAATCCCCAACCTCCCAGAATTTGATAATTGTCATGGCAGATACTGGAACCTACAAAGTAATTGTCATAGACTGTCTTATTTCTCCTAATACACAACTTTCCTGTTTGCGGCCAATCTAATGTCATTGCGGCATTTATCTTTTTCCCTTCATGATTTCCTTCCTCAAACGTCCATAAGCGTTTTCCTTCCTCTTTTATTGCTTCTTTTTGAAATTTCATTCTTCTTTCTTCAACCATTTCTAAAAATACTTTTTCTTCTTTCTTTAACTCACAGGTAAGGTTGTTACTAACTATTTCTTCTAACGTTAATTTTCTATGTTCTAAAAAGAATTCTCCTAAAACTTTTGCTGGTTTTACTTTGTTAAGTTCGGGTACTACTGGAATGTTTGCAAAAATCTTATCTATATCAGTATAATAAGATTCTAATCTACCTGTTTTATAAAATAAACTTGCTATTATACTACATGTTATTCCATAAGTCAGAGGTAGGTGATGATAAGTCACACCTTCTGATACTGATGCAGGCAACTGCATACAAACATAACAATCTCTCACGTCCATTGTCTCTACGTACTCATACAACAATTTTGTAAAAACATTCTTTGAAAAATCTGTTACTGACTTATCCTTATGCAACTCTGCACTACTTCTTAAAATAACTGGTTCTTTAATATTAGTTTCTTTTTCTGGTTTAGTATCATTTTTTGCTTCTATCACAGCTACACTAATAGGAATTGTGATTGCTAAAACTATCCATATGGTCATTAATAACCCTGTACAAAAGCAGCACATTTTGCACCATCTCTTTATAAATTCACATTTATCTCTTCTATCCCTATTATTTTCCATTTTTCTTTTTCTATTTGTTAAGTTTCAGAAAATTGTGTCACTACACCTCAGAAATGACTTAGATGCCACTCTGCTTTCAAAAGTCTTTGCTTGGTACTTTCTTTAATTCTCTCCAGAATTCTTTCGTTGTCACATCCGGTGATTTGTCACATCCAGTAAATTGTCATGTCCGGCAGAAGCACTATAAGTCTTCACTTCAGGTTTGTTGCATCTCACCTTTTCCCATCCGACTTCTCAGTCTCTGGTTCCCGTGAGTGTTTTCTTCTTCTTCTTTGTAATCTGTTAGTGCAATATACAGCCACTCAGGTGACTTATACTTTGCATTCACTTTCTTTGTCCTTTTGGACTTTTGTAATCTTTTTCCACTTGGTTTTTCTTGTCCCTTTTGACTTGTTACCTCATTTACTTGTTCAGCACCTTCGTCTTCCGCTCTTATTATTCTATATCTCAATTTTCTTACATAGCTGTTGGGCCAATTATCTCCTTTTCTTGGCCTTTTGACTTCACCTTCTCTTTCTTCTCTTTCTGATTTCCAATTTCTTTTTCTTGATTCAGTCTTTGCTTTTTCCTCTCCTCCACTTTCTTCTGTTTCTGTTTCAACTGTTTCACTATTGTCTTTTATTTTGAAACTTATAATCTCGTCATCTCCTACTGGTGGATCTGTCTTCTCCTTTTTGTTTTCCCTTATTACTATCCCTCCTCGGTGTTCTTCCGATTTGGTGTTTTTCTCCTTTTCTGTTTCTAAATTTCCCTGTTCTTCTGTTTCTCTATCTGTCCCTATTGCTCCTCGGGGTTCTTCTCGATTTTCTAACTTTTTGTGTACTTCTTTCCCTACTTCATCTATTAATATTGTTTCTGAAGGAGTTCCACCATAACTTGTACCTGGTTGTTCATCTAACTCAATTTCTTGCTCAGTTTCTTCTCTAATTGGTTTATAACCCCAAGTTTTCCTTAGGAATTCTTCACGGTTTTCAACTGAATCATCAGAGTCTGAAGTTGTGTCAGATATTTCCAGATGTCGACTTACAGGTCGATCTTCAGGTTCTGGAATTTCTGAATTTCTTTCTTCTTCTTCTTCTTCCTCTTCTTCTCTAGAGGTTTTTGTCGTTGGGGTTTCCAGATGTCGACTTTCAGGTCGATCTTCAAGTTCTGGCACCCTTTCTTTTATCTTTGTTGTCCCAGCCGTTAAACTTTTATCCCACACTTCCAGACGCCGACTCACATGTCGATCTGTAGGTTCTGGAACTCTGATTGTGTGGCTGGCATGAACCCAGTTTTTCACTCCTGCACACTTGACGGCAGTCGTTGTCACTAGGATTACCTGTCGTGGCTCGTCCCAACGAGGAACTAGACAGTTTCTTCTCCTGTGGACTTTTATGCGGACCCAGTCTCCTGGATTCAAGTCGTGGGCTGGTTTTCTTTCAAGAGTGGTCGCATCCGGTCCAACCTGATGAAACACAGAACGCACCACATCAGCCAGTCCCTTGCAATAATCCAGTACTAGATCATCAGTTATAGTTAATAACTTGTTGACGGGTACGTGTGCTTGTCTCATTGCTCGTCCCATGATCATCTCATGAGGACTGAGTCCCGTTTTCTTTTCAGGGATGCTTCTGATGGTCATCAGAACAAGAGGCAGTGCATCCGGCCATCTGAGTCCTGTAGCTTGACACATTTTTCCCAATCTGTTTTTAATTGTTCCATTAATCTGCTCTACTACCCCAGAAGCCTCTGGTCTGTAAGCACAATGTAGTTTTTGTTTAATACTCAATGCTTCACAAATCAATTGGATCAACTCATTTTGAAAATGTGTTCCTCTATCTGTCTCAACCGTGACTGGAAAACCATACCTTGGAATGAACTCTCGCAGCATAAGTTTTGCCACTGTTGTTCCATCATTCCTTCTTGTGGGGTATGCCTCCACCCAACGAGAGAACAAACAGACGACCACTAGAACATATCTTAGTCTGTTACTAGGGGGCATCTCGATAAAGTCTAACTGCATTCTTGTGAATGGACCTCCTTCTCGTCCTATTGTTCCTAGACTCACTACTGTTTTTCTTCCTGGGTTAAATTGTTGACAAATAAGACATCTTTGACAAAGACTTTCAGCAATGGCTCTGAATTTTGGGTTATACCAGGTTTGTCTAAAAAGTCTGATCATTGCATCTC
Organism: Calotriton arnoldi; assembly: GCA_963921515.1. Taxonomy (NCBI): domain Eukaryota; kingdom Metazoa; phylum Chordata; class Amphibia; order Caudata; family Salamandridae; genus Calotriton; species Calotriton arnoldi. Next base: position 44,930 of record CAWUFW010017274.1, read on the forward strand.
TCCCAATATGAGCTTGTCCATGGTACATCCGTGCCATGTCTGCAATCATGCTATCAGGCATAACTGGTCTTTCATCTCTGTATACCCACACACCATTATTTTCCTGTCTTCTACATCCTGCTTTTATCCAGTAATCTTTTTCCTCATCTCTTGCTGTTTCTTGTAACTGCCTTACTTCATCCCATGTTTCGACAGTATTAGTGAAAAGCAAAGGACAAGAGACATGCTCCCTTTCTCTATTTTTGTTCAGGGACGCCATGTTTTCCGCACAATATCTAGCGATCTCATCAGCATAATTATTGCCGACCGCTATGTAGTCTTCGTTTTTCTTATGCGCCTTGCACTTCACTACAGCTATTTGTTTAGGCAACTGTATCGCCTCAAGCAGTTTTTTAACATAATCTCCATTTCTGATAGGTGTTCCTGCAGATGTCAAAAATCCTCTTTGTGACCAAATCTGTCCGAAATCGTGTACGATGCCGAAACCATATTGGCTATCGGTCACAATCGTGATTCGTACATTTTTCCCCAATTTACATGCTTGAATCAAAGCAATTAGTTCCGCAACTTGGGCAGACCTAACTCCTTTCAGACAAGACGCTTCCATCACAGTTGCCACTGTGCATACTGCGTAAGCTGCGCTTAACACTCCTTCTTTTGTACGCAAGCATGAACCATCCACAAACATGACATAATCAGATTCCTTTAACGGTTCATCTTTTATGTCAGCTCTTGGTTTTGTGCAATATTCCAGCACGTTCAGACAATCATGATCTACTTCGTCTTGTTCAATTATGCTTTCTTCATCTGGTAATGATGTAGAAGGATTTACATTCATGCATCTATCTATGGTCACATTTTCAGCGCTCAAGATGACTTTTTCGTACTTAGTCAGCCGACTATGTGTCATGTACTGTGTTTTTGTTCTTGTCAAAAGAATTTCTACTGAATGGGGAACATATACTCTCAGTGGATACCCCATCACTATACCTTCACTTTGTTCCAGACTTACACAAGTAGCAGCAACTGCTTTCAGACATCCAGGCAATGCTTTTGCTATAGGATCTAAAACAGCTGAAAAATAAGCGATTGGTCTTTTCATGGTCCCGTGTTTTTGTACCAGTACTGAAAATGCACATCCATCTCTTTCACTGCAGTACAACTCAAAATCCTTCTCATAATCAGGCATGCCTAAAGCAGGGGCCTCACACAGTTTCTTTTTCAATTCTTTGAAAGATTTCATTTCTTCTTTGTTTAACTCAAAAGGGTCTTTTACATCTTTCTTTGTCAATTTTTGTAAGGGTTTTGCAATCAAAGAGAAACCACTTATCCACTGTCGACAATATCCAACCATTCCCAAAAACATTCTTACCTCTCTCTGAGTCATTGGTGCTCTCATTCCTTGAATCATTCTTACTCTCTCTGTCGCTATTTTCCGCACTCCTTTCTCAATTTTATGCCCTAAATACTGGACTTCTTTCTGACAAAACTGTAATTTTGAAGGGGACACTTTATGTCCTCTTTTCTCCAAATGGTTCAGTAAAGCAATTGTGTCACTTACACATGCTTCTTTGGTTTTCGATGCCACCAATAGGTCATCGATATACTGCACCATCACTGATTTTTCTGGCATTTTTAAATCTTCCAGAGATTTCTTTAGAATCTGATTAAAAATTGAGGGGCTTTCTGTATACCCCTGAGGAATTCGGCACCATGCCAAAATACGCTCTCCGAACCGGAATGCAAATAATGGCTGGCTATCTGGATGCAAAGGAATAGAGAAAAATGCGTGACATAAATCTATCACAGTGTACCACTCAGCTTCATGTGGAATTTGATATAGAATTACTGCAGGGTTTGGCACTATTGGACAACATGGTACAACTATTTTGTTGATCTTTCTCAAATCCTGTACTATTCTATATGTTCCATTTGGCTTTTTCAGTCCCATTATAGGTGAATTACATGGACTGCTCATGATTTCTTTCAGAATTCCCTGTTCAATCATCTTATTTATCACAGGAGTTATTCCTTCAATTATTTCTGGAGTTAATTTGTACTGTGGCGTGTTTGGATAAGTTATCCCTTCTTTCACTGTCACTTTTACGGGATCAACTTCTCTCATTAATCCAATGTCTTCTCCTGTAAAATCCCACACACTTTCTTTTACTGCACTTTTTAGTTCTTCTGGAAGTTTTTCTGCATCAAATGCAGGAAACAAACCATTCGTTTCAGGTTCTTGATTCATCAAAGTTACTTTATACAAAACATCTTCATCTGAAGTCTGAAATCCTATTCCATCTGGCGTACAATAAATTGTGCAATTCATCTTGCATAAAAGGTCACGACCTAAAAGATTTACAGGACTACAATCGCACACTACAAATTTATGCATTTTGCTAAAAGAACCAATTTTTACTTCCACCAATTCAGTAAGTGGGGTTTTAATCTGCTGATTGGCTACTCCTACCACTTGGATGTATTCACCTGAGAGAGGAAGGTTTGGAATTTCCACTGATCTAACAGTAGAACGGGTAGCTCCAGTATCGACAAGGAATGTTACATTTGCACCATTCACTTCTCCATCCACAAAGGGACCAGACTGATCTACCTCTAGAGTTGCGCCAAGCACGCACTCTTTCCCCTCTCCTGCGCACCGTCAGAATCTTTCATCCGGGTCATCCTCACTCTGTCGCAACCAATACTGAGAAATGTTAGCTGCTCGCGGCAACTGTGTTACCTGCTCTCCTCCGTAGAATCCTGTTTCTGTACTGTATCTTTGCTGGTTAACAGTGTTGGGAAGTGGTGGTTGTGGCACCTGACTTTGTTGAACAACTACCTCATTCTGCACCTGTGGAGTTAATGATTGATGTTCCGGATTAGGTTTAGGTGGGAACTTACACTCGTTTCTCCAATGCCCTAATTTTCCGCAATTATGACATGGCCATTTCTTCTTTGCCTCTTCTAGACTCACTTGACCTTTTCCTTTACCTATGTTTGGTCGCATTTTATTCTGTCCTGATTCGTTTCCATTATTATTGTCCAATTGAGCTTCTTGTTTTTCTGCCACTTTCACTTGTGCCCACATTGCCTTTTCTTTCAACTTACGCTGTTTACTCTCTATTTCATCACTACAATACTTAGCATATCTCAGTACCTTATCTACACTTCCATTCTGCCAGTTTATCATGTGTTGCTTAATCATATCACTTATTTCTGGTTTCAGGCCAAACACAAATCGGTATACAAAATGACTCATGTCCTTTTCACTCAACTCCTCATAACCACTATACTGCTTGAAAACCAATAACAATCGCTCATAATATGCATGTACAGACTCCTTACTTTCCTGTGTAGTTCTATCAATCTTAACCCAATCTGTCTCTTTGGGAGGAATTTTATTCTTCAAAAAGGTAATCACCTTATCGTACTTCTTCATCACATCAGGACCTGGAGCTCCTGTCTTAGGATCTCTTGGATATTCTGTAGTTGGCCAGTCAACTGTAATCTTACATTCGGACCATAAATCTGTTGGTACCACTATGTCAAACAATCCATCTAAATCTATCCACAACACTTTTGAGACTTTTACAAACCTTTCTACTTGTCGGTACCACTCAACTGGCTTCTCTCTTAACTTTGGAAAGTCATTGGTAAATGACAGTATGTCCTGCCTAGTCCAGGGAACATGCACGTAACTACCACCTGGAGTTTCTCTCATGGGGTATTCTTTGACAACAGATTCTTTTTCAGTTATCATAAAAGCCAATGAACCTTTGTCTGTACTTTTCTCATTCTTCTTTGTCCATCTAACCTTCCATCTGTCCACATCACCCCATTTTCTCAACAACACAATTAACTCCTTTATCTGTGTCAGCCTTCCTGCCGTGTTCAAATTTTCAATATCTTTTTCACAAAAGTCTACTCTGTATGGTTTCTGCAACGTTTTCACTTTTGCAAAATCTATTCCAATCTCACTAGCCACTTCTTCTAGTTTGTCATGTAAATTCTTTGCCCTCCATGTTATACTTTTGCACAGAAACATTATTTCATCATCCTGATAATTTTTTATCTTTTCAGTACCAATCGTTCCTAAAATTAATTCTTCCATATCTATTTTTAATCTGATCACATCTAATGGTTTTTCTTCTGTTTCTTTTATTTTAAAAGCTTTCATCCACTCATTCAACTCATCAGGAGTCGGACCTATGGGTGTATTATTTAGTTCTATCCAGTTACCACTCTTTTCGGGCGTTTCTGTTGCAGATTCTGTTACCATATGCATTTTCTTACCATTGCATTCATTCACCGTTAAATTTGTAGGTGGACTTGGTCTGTAAGTACTAGCCAAATTACTTGTACTTGCACTTTGTTCCATCCTTTCCTTTTCTCTCTGAAATTGTGAACTCAAGGGAATCACCAAAGATCGTTCATCAATTTTCTGATTCTCAAAAACTGGTATTACTGGACCTATTGTTACAGGCACAGTAACTGCTTCCATATTTTTCGTTAATTCTCTAATTTTCTCAGTTAGTTCTTTTGTTGTCCTTGCCAATTCGCTTGCATTGTCGCTTTCTATTCCTTCATTTTGAGAAGTTCTCATTTGTTCTTGTGACCTATTTACTTCAATTCTCTTTTCCGGACTTTTATTTCGCATAGTCTCTATTAGTGGCGCATTTGGTGTCACCACTGTAGAACTCTGCTGATACGGAGGTGGATTTCTATTTAATATATCTTCCAGCAACTCGTCATCCGTTTCGCTCTCATGCATATACTTTTCTCTCTCCATATGTTTCTTTTTCTCAGTCCGTTTTTTCTTAGTCCCTTCCTCAACTGTAAAAGCTGGAAACAAACCTCCTGTCATGTTAGCACATCTCCATCGTTTTATTCTGTCCTCATGATTTACTCCCCACAATCTTCCAGGCATAAATTCATGATCTCTCATTCCTCTGAATCTCTCTCGTTCATACATCTCATCTTCCCATTCCGTCAAAGCCTCAAACTGTGTTGGTCTAGGTCTAGGTTCCAACTTACACATTTTTTCTCGCAAGTTTCGCAAAACCGCTACACTAAACGATCCATTCTCAGGGAAAGCCAAAGCACCATCATTCTTTGTATATTTAGCCCAATTTTCCAACCATATGCACGTATGATATCCATATTTCAGCATCATATGTGAAGCTGCTGATTTCGGCGGAGGAATTACTTGTCCCTCTCTAGTCACAACCTTTTTGTCTTTCTTAAAGAAATTCTTCAATTTCGTCGTCCATGACGTTCTCTCCCTTTCATACTCGTAATACGGCATGTTTTCTATTTGTTTTCTCTTTACTCTAACGCTGTTTCTGTGTACGGAACTTCGACCAATTACAGCGCGACTCACACTAACGTACCAATCAGAACAATTCCCACCGTCCGCGAACCAACCAATCCTAGCGCGGCACTTTTCTACGTCACTCCTGCTCTGTGTTCACGTGACTAGCGCACTATCCAATCCTAGCGCGGCACTTTTCCACGTCACTTCTACTCTTTACCCCTCCTTTACAAAATTTATCGGCAATTTTTCTTTTTGCTGTTTTCTTCGTTAGTTACAACAATAAAAACAATTCCATAGTCTGATTCGCTAAACAAAAGTGACAGCTTTGTCCTTTTACACAAGAATCCTGTTTTTCCAGTAGGCAGCGCTTACCTCTACCCTACCACAGAATTATTTACTCTCGCCGATAAAGTAGCACTTCCCTCTACCTTACCCTTCTTTTAAACAAACAATTTACTCGTTTCTCTGGGGATAAGACACATGTGGAGACTAGGCTCCTGAGAATTAAGGCCAAAGTTTCACAAGTAAACGTGATTTGCTATTTCAATTACACACTTTTCGCACAGAAATCCCTAACATAACACAACCTGCGTTATTTACCAAAATGAATTCAGACCATGTACCAAATTCCATGTGACTTCTCTTGCCACACGTGTTCCACTTCCTACATCCCAGAAGCGTGAAAACTTACATATAACATAACGTGACTCAACATATAGTGTTAGTCATCAAAAAATAATCAATAATCAATAAACAATAATCACTAAACTAATCTATAGAAAACCATAACTCTGCTACCAAGAAATCTGATGCAGCGCGTACAATAAAAACTATTCTCCTCCCAGGTTACTTATAGGTCATCCAGGGGCAAACTATATTTCTCATATCCACATGACGATGGGGCCCATAAACATCGCCTAACACACACACACACTCCTGGATTTCCTTTACACCTTTATGAAATTCTGTACTCCTAGGAGAAGCATGAGAACTAAATGGAGAACACCATTTTATGTACCGCTGGAAGAGCCAGGATATCTTATTACCTTAATTTGTCACTTTCTTTTAGTTATTTCTTAAGATATTCCTGCTCATTGTTTTGTCGATGAATCATTCATTTAAGAAATTAGTTCATAGTGATTAAGACCAGCTGAATCACAATAACCAATTACTGATGTCACAATCATTTAGGAAAATAACCACTGAGTCATTTTGGGTTTAAAGAATCTTAAATTTTATATAATTTTAAAAGCATGAAAAAGAATTTAATACTTTATTCAATTATTCATTCTTAAATTCAAATATTTATTAAGCATAATCATTTTATTGCAGAAAGGAAATTTTGTCATGAAGCCAAAACCCTAATTACCTGCCTAGCTTCCTAATTTAGCCTAATGATTTCTAACCTAAGTTAGGAATTAGAAATAGCCTGATTCTCATACTCAACTGGAAAATTAAGACAGCAAACAGCAACTTCAGCTCGTCAGCATCAGCTACCTGCAACCCGTCTCATCTAACAGTCTTTCAGCATCTCCCGCTCAGTAAGGGATCGATCAGGACCACCCAGCACTGGAAGCCACCAACACGACTCTTCAACTCCTCTCCTGACTGTGACTGCAACCGCGACTGACCCCCTCCCACTAAGAGTAGGCCCTCTTATACCCTAATTCTAACTTTGCTAACTAACTGTTGCAACATTAATATCACGCTTTTCTTTCATTGGTCCATGCATGTCAGCTTATTCATTCTTTTAATCAAGTTCTCTTGGATTCAAGGGTCCTTGGATCATTTCCTTTCCCATACGCTTAAACATTTTCATCCGTTTCGATCAGTTCATTTGTAACTTCTTTCGACACATTCGAGAACTCCGCAGTCATTGTCCTTTCTCTTAAACTTGTTTCCCACGGGCCTTCTGCTGATCATCATGGCACACTATCAGTTCAATTAGGTCACACCAGCCTTGACCATTTCTTGCATCCAAGCGTCTCAGTAACCTCACGAGGTTTTAGCTTTTTTCTCCGTTTTCATCCCATATCACGTGTCCCCTTTGCGCCTGCGCACATCTTCCCACTGGCGGCCATTTTACATCGCCACTCGGTTATACTTTTAGAAGCACTAATTTGAGGCAAACAAAACATAATTAAAATAGAGAAAAATATCCCTTTCGTTTCCCTCCCGTCGTCTACGTACCCCAATTAGTTGTTACCTAGCAGAAAGCAACATTTAAGCTGTTCCTTACTTACCATCACTATTGTTTTTGCAACGACACGTTTTATTTCTATGAAGCACAAACATGCATTTATTTTAATTAGTACGCATTTAATTTTACGTTATAATTAGACACACGGACATCCATTAATAGATTATTTAGCACATACATTGGCATATTACCATTCCCATACATACAGTGTTGATTAATACATTTAAACGAACATTTTATTTAATTAATTATAAAATTTGTTAGGGGTTAAATTTTTTTATTTTCCCTGCTCCATCAAGTGTTTCAGAATGCAATTCAATAATAAAGTTCAGAAAGTTAAGGTCTATTTCACATGTTGTAAGCTTGTTCCACAGCCTTTGCTGGTTCACTTTGTCAAAAGCCGTTGAATAATCCAAGAAACAGGCGTATAGTATTGTTTTCAGTGTACGTGCTTTCTTCCCAAGTAGAGCCAATGTTGTAATATTATCAACTGTTGAACAGCCTGAATGGAATCCTGTTTGTGCTCATGGAATTAATGATTTTTCTTCTGCCCAAAGCCGTAATTTATTTTGGAGATGTTTAGCAAACAGTTTCCATTCAAAGTCTAGGGGTGCTATTAATCTATACCTGGTTGGGTCTTGTTTTGGTCCTCGTTTATATATCGGATGCGCAATCGCCCCTTTCCAGGAACATGGAACTTTCCCATACTTGATTACATGCAAGAAAAGATGTTGTAACAGTGATCTCCAAAAGGTTACACTTAACTTGCTCAGGTCTATAGGTATACCATTTGGTCCATCTGCTTTGGACGAGTGAGAAAGTTTTATTAACTTTGAGATTTCTTCCTTTGTGATATCTGGATATGTTCCACATTCTTTTAATGGTGCTTTGGAGCAGGTGATTACTGATTTGAACAGGGACTTAATATGAGTTTCCCATTTATCACTTGGAATAAACAGATCATCTGGCTGCTTATACAAGGTTGTGCCATTTCCCACCAAGGACCAATCTCCTTGTTCATTTCGTGATGAAATAGCATGGAACAATTTTGCATAAGTGTTATCTTCACTGTCCCGTTTTATCTGTGTGTTTCTGATCTTAAATTCCCTTTTTAGTTTTTTCAGTCTCAAGTCCCGATCCTTAGACACAGGAAGTCTTAGGGTGTATCACACTAACTTACGATACACTCTCTTTGATTCGATTAAAGGTGAACGGTCGTGGTTTTTCTAACTCCGTCATCACAACTGATAGTATGCACTCTAATATGGTTCGCCAGATGTTCATCCAATCTTTCAGTTGCGCACAATCTTTTTAAATAGATGATGTCAAGACTCCATCCAGTTAGACACTTTGTTTTTTAGCACATTGTTCCAGATGAGCTTCTTACCATTACCAGCAATCATTTGGTCACTGTTTGCCATTACCGAGGCGATCCACCGATCATATTTGATGTTAACAACTAGCCTTTGAGGATTGTGATCACTCTCGGGCCTTTGAATGATAGCTTACCTTTTACATAGGTGGAAATATGAATAATGAACAAATGTATAGTCTATGATGGTGGAGGCCACAGGTCCTCGATACGTTGGTGCAGCTGGCTGATCCTCTGCCAACCTTCCATTTAGCACTCCATATCTGGAGTCTGCCAAAATGTTATACGTAAGTCTGGTTTGGACATTGGAACCCTTTTGTTTTCCTGTAATAGAATTTTTGGAAGAGGAAGATTGTGACTCAGTTCTGGCTCCTTGATAGATGAGAGCTGGCTTGCTAATGGCAATAACATTCTGTTAAAGTCCTGCGTTATAATTACAAATAATTGCCCATATGTTTCCATTATTTGCTCCAGCTCATCTGGCATTTTACAATATCTGTAATTATTTTTTACAAGATGAGGGGGAAAGCGGATATTTATAATCAGCAGTTTAGCGGCACATTGATCTGTGACTAGGACTGCCAATATGCATTCCGAGGATGTTTTTATTTTCACTCTTCTTATATAGAGTTTATTACTAATTGATAATGTCAGCCCTCTAATCGATCTTCCAGAAGCATTCCTTTTTGCTTTAATTTCATGCGTAGTGTAGTTTGAGATTGTTAAAGTTGAAGATTGCCAGGTCTCTTGAAGACAGACGACACAATGTTCTTGAATGAAATTAGACAATTTTATCCCTGCTTTTTTCAATTGTCACTCATAACGTGCAATATTCCAAGATATAATGGAAAATTCATTGTACCACACTTCCCTGCTCATTTGGAGTACTGTCTAGCAGGCTGCAGTTGATGAATTACCCATACAACTTATTGCACATTAGAATCTGTTTCCCTTGCTGTAATTTGTAATTTTTAAAAATGTGTTGTTGCCTCAGGGCCTTTATAAAGCGGTCTGATTGTTGATGTTAATTTTTGGAACTCTGAAAGCCTATCCATATGTGGATATTTTGGTTTTCTGATTGCGTGACTGTGATTCCCCAGTCTGCTAGGTTCTCTTTTAAGGCAAATATTGTTTGTGACATGTTTTGTGAAGCCCATATTGTTCTGGTGGTCTCAAAATCCTTTATGGAAAAGGAAAAATCAAACAGTTAACAATGATTGTGAGTCAAGGTCTTTCAGGTCCTTAAAGGAACATAATAGCTTCAATATATTTTGACAATTTAATATGTTGTGAGAACCTTCTGATTTATATACAGGTGTAAAGTCAATAGTATTTTTCTCTTGACTAATAGATGGTTCATTGTAAGATGTTGTTTTAATGTACTGACTTGAGCCTCCCTTTACCGCTGTTTGTACCTGCTTTCTGTTTGTGTGTTGTGAATACACGTAGCCCCCATTTGAATCAGTTTCTCCTTCTGAGGAGTTTTTTGCTTCCTCAATTGAATGCACAATACTTGAGTTAAACAAAACCAGAGAATTGGGGTGCTTACCTTCTAATGTTTTTGCTAGCCCGGTGATGCCTTCCATAATCTGTTTGAGTAGCTCAGAATCATTTCTCAATTATGTAGGCAATTTGTCCTTGGTTTAAATACATTCTCTAATAATGGTAGGCCATGAATTGTGAGTCCTAGTCTGCTATACTTCACTATACGTTGGTTATGGTATTGTTATAGTTGCGCTGATGGCGGGGGGGGGAACAGTGATATTGGTTGGATTAGAAAATATAATTAGGGATTTGCAGTCCACACTAGATGTCATTTTTGCACAGGATTTAGCTGATTCCCTACAACTGTGGTGTCTGTATCTCGTTCTTCAATGGAGTATGGATCTGTTTGGCATTGATTTATTACATCAGTCTTTGCTGACTCATCAATGAATGTAAAGCAATGTTGGTCATTGGTTCTACATGTGTTTGTTTTAGTTGTTGATTTATTGAATATGGGAACATTTTCTCTTACTTCTGGATGGAATGTGTCTGAATTTATTTGCTTGGTGCCTGTATTCCTCTTTAAGTTTTTTCAATTTTTGGAGTCGTCTCTTGCTAAGATAAGGGGCAAAGCCATCTTGATGTACTGATAATTCCTCATAAGCTTGTTCTTCATTGGAATTGATTGTTATAGTTGTCCCTGGTACTGTCAAGCTCGTCAGGATAAAATTTCTAATTTTAGGAATATTGTAATTTCAGTTGTTTATCTCATTATTTTTCTCTTTAATTTAATTGATCTCCATAGTTGGATATGATAAGTGACTCTTTGCATGATCAGCTATGAGGTTTTTCATTTTTTTGGGATGAAGTTGTGGTGAGTCAACAATATCTTCCAGCCGCTCAAGATTTTTTAAGGTAGTTTTGAATTCACTCATGTGCTGCTTAATTGACAGCAATACTTTTGAATGTTCTTTCCTGAATGCCAGTTCTGCCGCAATTTGTTTGAGATAGCCTACCCGCTCTGTAAGTAGAGATGATTGATTTGTTCGAATACCTGACATTTGTGACAATGTGTTGCTGATTGCCCCAATCGTAGTCCACACAGGATACGTCAGAGAAGTATCTTCATCACCAGAAGGTTTGGAGTCCTTTTTGTCTTTATGCGGGAATTGAGTACCTTGGCCTACTCTAGGACGCAGTCTTAGGCCTGAATTGTTTTGTGGGATGTTATACTGTAGGCTTGACTCATACAAAAAGAAGTTAGGTGAATTGACTAAATGATCCAATTCCAGCAATTGGTCAGATGTTATTGAGACATTAAAAGAGTAATGTGAGGTCTCTACTTGCTCAGATTCTGTGTACATGTTGATACCACCATCTCCAATTGAATTAGTCTGTTTGCGTCCATAAATTAAGTCTGTTTCCGAATTAAGCTCCATAGCAGCATTGTTTGCTGCAGCTGCATTTTCTGGATATACTGGATGTCCATCCTCCTCTTCAACCACTCTAAGTGAACTTGACAGGGAAGATCTCACAGATGTGGCTGAAGTCAGAACATTCTCCGAGCCGACATTGGTATCTTGGGTGACCTGTGTAATATGTGTGTCTTGTGTGACTTGAGGTAATGCAATATGTGCCAAAGATAAGCCTGGAACGGTTTCTCTTTCTGAATTATCACTGTCATCAGGGATTGGACTGGCCGAGATCTCTTTGATCATCTGCTGCATTGTGTGTAATAACTCTGATGAAACATATGTTAATTCTCTCTGTGTATCCTTTAACATTATGTCAAGTATTGAGTCCCCCCTCTATGGCTTCTCTCATTTTTCTAGCTGTGCAGTCTTGTTCAGGAGTCTTTGTGCTTAATTCCACTGCTAAACCTGAGCTAAACCATTTTGCTGAATCGTCTTTAAATTTCCTTGCTTTTTTGAGGGCTTTGGGGCTCAAGTTGTGTGTGCATTGAACCGCAATTATTGCTGGGCGGGTTTTCATCCTCCAGTTATTCTGGTTTAGCTTGCCACTGATCAACAAGGTTAACAACTGTAAGGGTTTGGTGGTATGGGTCTGCATGACACACGTAGCCTACAGAATTCACACACCACCAAGGCCACCTGGCTCCTTGGTCTCTTGTCCCCTTGATTCCTAAGCCCCTAGCCCGTTAGTTAAACCAGTTTCATCCTTTATACATCCTTTACACACCTCTTTTTACACTCCTTACCCTGCCACCGCTTGAGTGGCCAGAGATTTAGAAGCCAGGTAGAGGTGATATAGTAAATGCAGAAGTCCACAGGGGGTCACACTCCAATTCAATACTTCAGAAAGCGGAACTGCATTCAGGACAGACAAAATCAAGCTAAGTTAAGGGAAGCCCATCCATCCCAGCAGTTCTCAACTAATACCTTTATATCTGTCAGGAGGAAAAGACAAGTACAACCGCAAAAACAAGAATATGTGCTCGACAGCCTGCTTCTGACATCCAATGATGATTGCCAATGATGACTGGAGAATGACAACTGGCAGCTGAACGGGCAGGTAAGGCAGGCAATGCAATGTAAGTAAAGCAAGAACTGTGTGGTTATGCAGCTGCCACGATATACAGCCGGTGTTTGATTCACATATATCCGACGGCGTGTAGAGGAAACAATGACACCGGAAATGGCACTAATTGCAGCAATGTGCGGGAAGTGAGAGTGGGGCGGGTGCGGTAGTGGTCCACTCTGAATGCGCAAGCCGCGCTGGCCTAATGCCGGCCGCCTCTGTGCAGACAGAAGGAATCCGCTACTCTAGTCTCAACACGCCCACTAGAAAGCCACCTGAGCCATTGTGAACCGATGTGGAACCGTAGTGAGATAGGGCATGGAGCTGATCTGCCCATAGCTCACAGCTCTCAGCCCTCAGCCTCTGCTCACCCGGCTCACCCGACCACAACACGCACAACGCAGCCTCTCTCACCTCTGCCTCACGTCTGCATGTACACCTGCATACTCCGCTTCCTGTTAGTGCGTCTTGGAGTATCTACGTTTGTGCAGCCACAATCAAGGGGATGTCCAGTGGCAGTCGAGCTTCTCAGAGCAGTGGGATCCCTCAGAAATTGCACAGAGCCACATTATTCATGACTTACCAGATAATGGGGATTTGGGAGGCAGCTGAGCGAAGGGAGGTCTGCCCCCTGGGTAGTTGGGAGGGGCGGGGCAGGCCGGGGGTCTGCCATTTTGTAATTTTGGGCTATGTATGTGTAGCCCAAGTTATAAGGGCCTGCTGTTGGTGCTCCCAGTCACCATTTTAGGTTTGGTGACTTGGAGGCTGGGAGCGGAGAGTAGCGGTTAGAAATATTTTCAGTGTGTGATTTAGTGCAGGCAGGGTAGTGTTAGTACGAATATTGAAATTAGCATACCAGAAGTATGGAGGATTATCGGGCCCTGGAAGTGCTGCGGCTGTTGAGTGAGGCAGGGCGGCTTGACTTAGTGGTGCCGGAGGCCGCAGGCTCGTCGCGCCAGACTCGGCGGGCGTCGCTGGGAGTGTCCGCCACGATCGCGGCATGCACTCCGCTGAAACAGACGAAGGCCAACGCGGTAAGTGAAAGGAGAGCAGCCCCAATAACATACAAGGCCATGAGCTACTGCCTCAAAAAAGCTTGTTCAGTGATACTGTAATGGTGAAGTCAATGATTGACCTCCTCATAACATACAAGGACATAAGCATCTTCATCAACAAAGTGCACAGTTTTTGCCCTTAGCGAAGTTTGCAAAGTTTCCAAGATTGATTTGACCTGACTGTGCACCATTTTCGGTACATTTCAAAATTATTTTCACAGAATTGGATATCCTGTTTACTCTTTGTCAGGATGGAAATTGTATGCAGTCTTTTTCTCTGCAGGATTAGTTGTTGATGAAAATGTATTCACATGCTCCTTGTAGTTATCTTCATTTCATTGGCTGTAAAAGAGTTACTTTCATGAGTATTTTATTTCCTTACTTGCTTCTCTTTGGTCGGACAAAGAGTTTGCTCCACTTTTTGTGAATACAGAGCACGTACGTTGGCTTAGCTTTCTTTGTGAACGTTTCCCTCAATTCACTGTCCATTTTTTCACCTCACTCACAGTACCTAGTCAAATGTGTCCATTTTACTGGTAAACATGCCATTTGTCCAACATGTCCCTTCGTATACCCACCCACTACAAGGCATTCACTCTTTGCACTTGCACCCGTTGTGTATGCTTCAATTAAAAAAGCGCCTGTTCTTGATTCGTATTTCTTTTTCACATTTTTCTAGTTCCATTACAGAGCAAAAATTCTGTTTGAGAATCGCACTTGAGGTATTTATTAATCTCAAAGAAAGTGATTTTTCTTCACAGCCCTCATTATGAATGAATAGTTCATTTCAGGTTCCTGAGCAAACTACTTGCACTGGGATCGGAATTACAAGTTTTGTGGTAATTACCACATCCCCAGCAATTTTTCCTAGCTAAAGTTCGACAGGTAATACCTGACAAATTGCACTAGGGTAAAATGCCTGTACATACCGATAACGCACCAAAATCAGCATTTTATGTTCCTTTTTACAGGAGTCAACTCGTAAGAGGCGATAATTTCCACACCTTTAAATTCCAATCCCCATGATATCAGATTTTAAAATCTTCAGTCATTATTGGATCCCCATCTGGCCACTCGTAATGAGGTCCAAAAATTGATAGTGTATGTGCTCCTGATGAACATATATGTTACGTCGTTAGTTTAATAAAATGCTAAGTCAGGTAGACCCCTAAATTAAAAAGTAAAATCCCTTAAAGTGGCTACATAAATGCAACATTACATAACCCAAGGAGAAATCCTCTGTCCCGTAAGTCTTCGCACAACACATACATTCGTCTTAGAATAGTTTATATGAATTCAGCCCTTGGGTTTAGCTTTAGAAACGAGATCTCCGCTCCTGAACGTGTAAATAATCATAAATCTCTTTTGATAGCATTTCCCAATATTAAACCAAGTGAAGATATCTTAAATGCTTAATGCCTAATTTTCCCTGAAGATGAAAATTCTAAGTAAATCGACTTAATTAACAATTAATCCCCTCTAAGCCTCAGCCCGAATTGCTCATTTCTTGCCCAGTCCCTGATCAATTATTTTGTCAGGAAATGATTTGCAAGACACGGAACAAATTAATTAGGATGACAAACCCAATTTCGTTTTCTAGTCATTTAAATTCTGTGCTTTTGGTAAAGTCTTCATGAAAAAGTGAATAACACAATCTATTCAGTTAATAGAACCATTTTCACAGAAAATCAATCAAGGCTGTGTGACAGTCTGCTTCACTGGTAGTGGGCTACACTACAAGCCTTAATTTCTCTGCATCTTCACAAAAGCATGATTAGGGAAATACAATACGCATTGAAAAGCCCACCCCAAAAAAAATAGTACACTAAACATAATTGCCAATATGAGTGTTAACCATCTGAAAGTCTGGTGTCATAAATGCATACAGTCTGAGAAGAGAGAACTGCAGAAGGGAAATGTTACAGTACCAAGAATATTATCTCGCTGAGAAAAGCAATCACGTTTGTTAAGCAGATCATGTTCAATAACAAGTGTTAATCCAAGACTAATGGCCTAGCAATGCTATAACTGCAACAGGCAGTAAAGCAGAGATTTAATCTTCGATGCACTAAAGCATTACAGCATCCCCATGAGTAGATGCCTATACCACACAGAAATATTGCTAGATCTGCAAAATATTATTATTATGGACTAGTCAAGCTCTAAATGTTAGCCGCTTTATTCACCAAGCATAGGTCTACAGGTTAAGTAAAGGATTCAGGAAACAAATGTCAAAGACCATACTTTAGCAAGTATTTTTAGAAATACTCTGATGACGCTCTGAATAGGACTCTACAAATTAATAGGACATCCAAACATTCAGTGAATAACGTTTATGGTAGTTTCTGCACTTCCATGCTTATGCTTTGTGTAATGGATCATGAAGGATCCCTTCAGTGAATCTGGTCTCCTATGAGCTTTTAAAATGTTTCCCCTCTATCAAGTATTACTACAATTTGGTGGGAGGTCACATCATTACAGGAGATGGTGAGTTTGCTTCCATTCCCACTTGAAGGGTGGCACTAAGGCAGCTTCAAAGAAGTGCTCCTGTGCGCCACAGCTGTGCTATTACAATACCCACTACAAGGGTAGGGCTACAGAGCTACATTGTTCCCCAGTAGCACCACTGACTTCAAATCACAACCCAGCAACTATCCATGTGGAAACTACAAGGTTCAGGATCCTTGGCGAGGGTCGGATTGGTAAGGTGGGCACTCGGGTAATGGGCGATGGGCTGGTGTCTGAGTTGCAGCTGAGGGCTGCTTATTTGGGCAGCGTGTTGGCCGATTTGGGACCAGTCTGTGCCGTTCGGATGCCGCCAGTGGCTCATTGGGGGCCTGAGCTGCCTTCTGGAGGCCTGTAGCTGGAGTCAGATGGGCCTCTGTTACCCCATTTTCACCAACAGGGCTGGAGGTGTCATTCTCAATACCTCCCTGGGCGGCTCATTGATATAAAAAGCTGACTTGAGCCGGTTAATGTACGCAGATTGAGCAGGGGCCTGAGCAGAAGAGGCCTCACTGATATTCAGTGTGAAGCAGTCTGTACACAAGGAGTGCTGGCAACGTTTGCCTTTTTTAAGCTCAATAAAGTAATGAAAACAATAGTTAAGTGTCAAGATGTGCTTGAGATATCTTTACAGCTAGACTGACATCCCCATAGCTTAATGTGCTCACTGCATGATAATGTTCTTCATGAAAAGGCCATAGGTTCAGTTCAGTCCCCCATAATGCTATGTTTTAATAATATTAACTGCAGTCACAAGTGCCAAGTCCTATGTTCAGGCAGTGGATATTCTGAGGCTTTTGAGGAACATGTTATTCTGCTGTGACTTTGATACTGCATCAGAAAGGTTAAAAGGAGCATCGATTACTTCCCCCTCTCCAAATATGGCTTCCTTATTTAATACGTTTTTCATGGTTTTCTGCTCACCTAATGGTAAACTTGGGAGCACCGTCTGGGAGCACTAACAGAAAACTCACAGCGAGGAACCCAAATCTGGTCAGGCACAGGAATTTAGTTCAAATGTTTAAACAACATCCTTAATTACATGGAGAATGCTTCTTGGAAATAATTCAGTTTCGTTTTATGGCCATACCTCTTTTAGAGTAGTAGTAGTAAAACGTTATTTCAGCCAAAAGGCCATACAAGTACAATATAAAAAGACAAGTGCACATTTGAGCAGCAGGTGAAAAGACAAGCAATAAACACAAGTCTAGATATAAAAAAATGTGCATGTGAAGTGAATTAGTATCACAAATAAATTAACAATTAAATAAAGTGCATAGTAAAAAGCCATCATTGCGCAATAATGCCCATAAAAGGTTAACAAACAGGTAAAGTGCATATGGAGGAATCACGTATCAGGCGTATTATTTAAACATTGAACTAACATAAAAGGAGGTTCAAGTTGGTCAAATTGATTAGGATTTTTAGCAGGAGTACTATGTCTCGGCTAGAAGAAGTCTGGAACGTATAGTCCCTGCCGCAAGCAAGTATCTGCTAATAGTGAACATCATGGCCCTAGAGGAATCGGATGAAAAAATCCTGTGGGCGGTCATAAATCTGTAAAGGCCTAATTTAAGGAAAAGAGGGTGGATCCACTTGTGCCTAGGGCCAGTAAAATATGGGCAAACATTTTTTAAATGAGCCATATCTTCACTTTTATACCCGCACAATTTACACTCAGGGCCTCATTACAATGGCAGGCGAAAAGTTTCTGCCCGACACCGTCTTGGATACGGGAACCGACCAAATCGCAGTCGGTGGTTCCGTCCGACCGATTATGATGCAACCAAACACTGTTCGGTCGGAGTCTCATTGTTCCCTATGGGAGCCCGTGTTCCGACCAACAACACCGGCTCCTATGGGGAAATGGGGTGTGTGTGTAAAACCCTGCACCCTGAGCAGGTACCCCACAGTGCCAGCCACACCGTGCAGAGTTCATAAGGGGTCCCTTAGGTACCCCCTCGGCCCTCAACCGGAGGCCGCAGGATGAAGGGGGCCCTGCCAAGGGCCCTCAAAGTCACTTTCCGACAGCCTTTTCGTGTCGGACAGGCCAACTTGGAAAGGCTGTTGGAAATAGACATCGTAATCGGTCGGTCGAAAACGCTGTCTATAGAGCCGCACGATACGCTTCCAACTGACACGACTTCTCTGAGACTTCTCTGAGAGCCAGTCGGAACCGATTCGGAAGGACCGCAAGGTTTGCAGTCCGACTGCGAACATCTTAATCGGTCGGACAGATTGTAAACCGACCGAATCGGTTGGAAGGGTTCCAACGGGGTCTAGGACATTCCCACTGTTGGGGGGAGGCTTTCCGCCCAACATCATAATGAGGCCCTCAGTCATTAAAGATGAACCTAGAGATCATTTGCTGGTAAAAACCCTTAAAGGTAAAATCCCAGAGCAGAATTTGATATGTAAACTTTTCATGAGATGAGGGGTCATCTCATCGAGGCAATTGTCAAATCTGGGGAATGATTTATAAGACAACATTTGGGTAAATAAAGTTCCCAAATTGTTGTATTGTTGCCACTGGCCCCCTAACAATTCCCAATAGTTTTTTGGGAAAACCTTAGAGTTAGAATTTATACACTCTGGAGAGGTGTAAAACGACTGGAGGGCTAGTTTTGTAGACCATTCATGTAATGCGTGAACCACTTGATTTTTTTGCCTGAGTCTAAATTCTTAATCTCTAAGAGGTCCCTTAGACACAGGTCCAGTTCTCGGTTGGACCGGAGTATAGCCCAACAAAGAGGGGGCCGTAGGACTGCAAGGTATTCAATACTCTTATGGGCAGTATCAGTAATTAACTGTAAAGAAGGGGCAGACTGGGGTAATTTGATCAATAATTTGTGGAACTTAAGCTCCTTCGCCTTTAAATCGTTAAGTTTGGTATTTCCCCATAATTCGGCACCATATAATACTGCTGCTTGAATTTTAGACCTAAAGACCTTCAGAGCTGGCAAAATAACCTGCTGTTGAGAGGTTTTGTGCATTTCTAGGATACCAGCCAACATGTAGGGGATAGTCAGACCACTTTTGAGGATTTAGGGCAACCATGAGAGAGAGTTGGTAATCCTTACCTCAAGATAATCAAAAGTTTGCACCAACTGAAGAGGAGTATTGGCTAGGGTGAATGAGAACTTAAAATGTTTATGGGGTCTGAGTTTTTCTTTTGGGTGTTAATTTCTAACCCTCTGTAAAGACAAACTCCTTCAAATTTAGATAAAAGGGCTTAGAGGCCAGATGGGGTCATGGAGAGGAGAAGGGTATCATCCGCAAAGAGGAGTACAGGGATCTTTAGTCCACTCAACTACGGGATATCAGCCTTCTCAACATTAAGATGGCCAGCAACTCCATTAATATAAAGGGAAAATAGAGTGGGTGCCAGTAGGCACCCCTGGTAGACTCCTCTATCTATGGGAATGGGGTCTGTCAGCTCACCAGCAGGGCCCCACCTCACCCTCGCATAATTGGATTGGTGAAGCCTGATAAGGATATCTAAGACATCAGGGGAACTCCTAGTTCACCATAACCTTCCCAAAGAGTGTGCCTGTGGACCAAATCAAGCAAGGCCCTGAGATCAACGATAGACACATACAGGTGGTCTTTCAGAAGGAGAACATATTTCCAAATAATGAGAAAAAAATCGAAGTGCTTGATCCATAGTGTTAATCTGGTGCCGGAAACCAGCCTGAAAGGGAGATAAGATATCAGCTTCATCTAGCCAATCCTGAAGCTTGGAACAAAAGATTTTATGGAAATTTTCTAAAACGCTTATAGGACTAAAATGTTTAGGGTCACTACTATCGCCCTTCTTAAATATGGGAATAATATAGGCCACAGTCCAAATACAAGGTAGATCTGCTCCGTTAAGGATTTCATTGGAGAGGCAATTGATGTAGGGTTCCCAAATATTGATCTCTGATTTAAATAGGTCACCAGGAATGGCATCCGATCTGGGGGCCTTTCTATGGTGTAGGGATTCAATGGCAAGTCTTGCATCAGGTAGAGAGAAAAAAAGCTCTTTACATGAAGAAGTGGCAATTGTGGGGTTGGGAGAAATTGACTGATCACATGGAATGTTAGCGTAAAGCATCGAAAAATGGTCTATCCAGACTGATGGTGACATAAAGTGGTTGGTCTGGGTGCTGCCCCTAGTGTGGCCATATAAAATAATCCCCCAAAACAACACCTCTTGCCTACCCTGGGCAGTGTCTAGCAGGTCCTGCCAGATGGATTTGTCCCATTTGCGTTGTTTCACTTTAGGAATATGCTTATGAGAATTACAAACGGTACGAACAGCAGCTAAATTGTGATCTCTGATCTCCCTCAGGAGGCTCATCTTGGCCCTGCGACAATGTTGATCATTGCTGTCATCTCTTTCAAGAATTTAAAAGTCCCATAGATTGTTAGAGTCTGATATCAATGATGCAATAGCCAATGCAAGATTGCTTAAGGCCCATTTTAAACATAAAGGGTCTGGATTTATCAAACTTAGTACTCTCGTTGCAAGCCCTAAGGCCAAAGGTAAGTGTTAAGGAAGCAAGCAGTAGGGCTGCGGCAGCCCAAGCTTTTAAGAAGTTTGCCTCCAATGATAGAATACCAAGCACTTCGTCTTCACTTTGGGTTAAAGTTGTAAAAAGCTCTATGGGTTCATAGGTGATGTTGAAATCACCCACAAGGATCGATAACTCAGAGGTAAATGCAAGGAAAGAAAGTTATCCACGATAGGTAGGGTCTGGGACTCTTTGTTTTTAGGGACCGTACGATTATAGATATTTAAGATGTTAATAGAGCTCCCTATGCAAGGGCTAAGATTTAGGCCTAAAATATCAGGAGAAGAAATGTCCAATATCTTATATTGACAATGAAAGGATATTTTGAGCCAGATTATCATATCCCCTGAAGGTCTACCTTCAGGAGATGGAATTGCGTTAATACAAAAAGAAATATACCCAGATCTATGAAGCAAAGAAACAGCCCAGGATTCCTGGATTAAAATTACGTGAAAAGATTCCAAAAAGCTGGTCCAGTCGGGGGTCCATACTTTTATCACAAATCCCGGCAACATTCCATGTGAGCAAGAAAATTTCTGTATTCGAGGTTGAGATATCGACTGGTGGCATATTATAGGATGAAAGGTAATTTGACAATGGCCCCTGAGAAGCCGATACAGGGACAGTACAATGAGTAATGGAGAAATTAGATTGAGGTAGTCAATCTTTCTCATTGAGAGTTCAGTTTGGAATTAGAGGAGGGGTTGAAAGGAATGCTGACAAATGAGTGATCTGAGAAGAATGACTGTCAGCAATTAGAGGCTGTGAAGAGAATGAAGAATTAGAATAAGGTGATCGATGGACAAAAGACAATTCGGACACTATTAAGATATTAGGATTCATGGAAGAAAGAAAGCATGGTTGTGAATCAGACTGGGCCTTATAGATGATGTTAAGGTTGAAAGAAATAGAAAAGCCTGACGGAGCAATAGCCTATATGTCCATACTTATTAAAGCCTGAACTAGAGATTTGTTGGCAAACTCTAGGCAAATACAATCCAGAGGGGTGCTACTTGATGATATCCTATGAGCCCTAATAATATATGAGCAGATGATGGAAAGAGACCCCCTTTGTTTTCTACTCCAGGAAATTACTTTGTTGATAAGGGATTCACTGTCTTTTAATGACTTGAGACCCAACTTAGGCACATTGATCACAAAAGTCTTCGGGCCTATAAGATTTTGCGGATTCAGAAGAGGCTATGGCTTTAGAGGAAAATAGTTCAAATCGTGGGCATGAGAAAAAGGTTTGGGACAGAGTTTCTAGGAGGAATAGCGCCCCAATTGGATTAAAGAGAAGGCTGGTAGCTATGCAACGATGTGGGGCCCTGTTGATTGGTGCCATTTGGACAAAGAAACCCTCTTTCTCTTGCTGAAGGGTTATCGATCGAATTGGACATGCCAGTGATAAACTATTTGGAGCAAAGCTATATAGACCTCTGGGAGGGGCAAGTAGCAAAAGTAGATGACAGTGGAAGGTGATGCGTAAACTCTCAAGAGGTGTGATAAGGGCCTGCAGTGATAGTAGCTTTTGAAAATGGTTCCTGATCAGCAGAAAAAAGCCAAGAGATCAGTGATTTATGGCTAGCTATCTCCTCTTTCAGGGAATTTACTATATCAAATAGATTCTGCGTTTATGAATGATCCAAGATAAGAGAAAAGGGGTTGTTACTAGTTTCCGGGAGTTTGGGCTGGTCAATAACATGCTCTGCCTCCAAAGCTTGGAGAGCTGTCAATCTATTGCTACATGCAATCAGACAGCTGGAGATTTCAGGGCCTGAATTATCTTTGTGGAGTGTAATAATGAAAACTGGTACAGGTACCGGTATAGTGTTAGGCAGAGGGGGAGGTGCATTCTTAGAAGAAGTTGTTGGTAAGGTGCTTTTATCGGCTTAGTAAAAAAAAATTGTGATCTTTGGAGCACTCTTCTGTGATTTACCCACTCTAATTAGTGATTCCACCTCATCTATCAGGGTATCAATTCTTTTAGGGTGCAATTCTCAGCTGCGTGGTTAGGAGGTGTTTTTGTCTTTCGTGTCCTGAGAGAACCCCCCTCTGCTTTTCTCTTACCCATTGTACCTCGAGCAGTAGAAGACGAGATAGGGGGACAGCCTTGCAAATATGTGCCTGGAAATCATAGCACAATGTCTAAAATTAAGTACAAGTGGGTTATCTGGAAACAACAAATGCTGACATGAATGTGTGTTAGACACAACAAGAGGATTTAAAAATAATAAAAATGACAAAACTGGTGGCCTAAGGGCAAAAAACAAATGATCAAGTATCTAAAAACACTTAGACCTCACCCTTTACAATCCAACATTTACATTTGAACATTTAAAAACAAACAGTCTAAGAAATAGAAACCCTTCTCAGCTAAAGCCGTAGGAGAGCGCAAAATGGAGCAGGGGCAAAATACTGCTTGAGCGTTAAAAGACAAAAGACCCCCACTGTGGTGGTCCTGTAAAGGATTTTGCACCTACTTGTCCCCGCCTGTACACTGCAACCTTTCCAATAAAGCCAATGAGCGGAGGATTGGAATCCCATCCCAGTGAGAAAACAAAAAAGAAGTGCAATCAGAACTTTTGATGAGTTGTGACTCAGATTGCCATGGTCCACCTGCAGCTTGCTCCCCAGGAGTTCAATGAAGCTGGGGGACGATGTCCCACCCCAACACAGTTGGAGAGGAGACAAAACAAACTGGAGTAGATGTGGCTCGAAGATCATATTGCCTTGTGCCCCCCTCACTCCCCAAAGAATTAAATTGGGCCTAAGACAGGTTGGGTGGCAATATCTGACCCCATCATCTGGCCAGAGAGATAGTGTGAGGGGTACCAGCAGAGACACAGGTGAGGGGCACTGTAGAATAATGCAAATAATCAAGAGGAGTCACTCTTTTGACAAAGAAATATTACGTCAACCTCGCAATGGGAACAAATTTTTAAATAACTCTCACCCACCAGGGATTCCCCTTGGTGGCATGCTCCATCATAGGGTTCTTCCCTAACCCACTACAGAAAGGGGCATGCTGTGACCGACGGATACGCTTGAGCACTGATAGTATCTATGCCTATTCAGAATGCATAAATATCGGAATGGGGGTTTTTTATATAAAGAATAAGTTAAAAATATCTGGAGAGTGGGAAAAAACATTATTGATTGGTTCCCCTAGTCGATATGGTTATAAAATGGGGATGGTGAGAGACTACTGGGATGTTGTCCCTAAGTTTCTCTGGTCAACTAGTTTCAAGCCCTACCCCAAGGCTTTTCATCAGGACCTGAGGGGGTTACTCCCTGTTACCACTCCTTCAGTCGTTGAGATATCATTTTCTCAAGTGAGAGTAGAGATAGATAAAATATAAATAAATACATACAGCACCTAGTCAGTCAGTTCTTATGTTATCTACGAGGATATGAGAAAGAAGAGAATTAAAAATATACACGGCCGGAAGGCCACATTATAGCTTTATGTTTTGTACATTGTGCACCCTTGTGAGTAGATAGTGACATAATTCTCACAAAAATGTGAGCAAGCTGTGAGAAAAAACTTGTGAGTGAATAGACACATAAAACATGTAAAACAACTGTAAAACACACAACATTACATATATGCAATTAGCCTCAATCAGGCATCATGAGTCCAAACAGGGGAGGAGAGACGCCTGTAGTCACACTCTGTTGATGGAAAAGATATTGTATACTAGACCACATACCTCCAGGCTGTTGTCTAATTTTCATGGAACGAGCCGAGGTGCGCTCACGGCCGTGAGTTCATGCCTGGCATCGGTGCATGGCAATGTTGAGGTCACAATGGAATCTTCATTTTTAGTTATAAATGGTACAGGTCCATTATATGTGGGGCATTTTGGAAATGAAAAAATACAAATTTAAAATAAAAATAAAGTTTGGGAGATGTTATCAAAAAATTATTCAAAAGGAGCAGGGTATCCTGAGTGTTGGATAGTATAAGGCTATATGATGTTGTTTCTAGGATCATTATTCCTATCAATCAAATTGCGCCTTGTGTCGGTAGGTGCTAGGAGACGAAGGAAAAGGAGGAATATATCCTATGGTTAGAAAACTTGTAAATTCTTATAGGTTTGGAAAAGTATTGGATTTGTCATTTATCAATTTCTTGATAAGTCCTGTAGGTGTATTCAGAGAAAATTACTTGGTCAAATGAACTGTTCCCATGGAATGTTTTCATTCACACCACCCTCATGTGACTTAAGCCTGTAGACCCAACGCTGCTCTTTTTCAAAAAGTTAGGACTCTTGGTTCACTTCAACGCAGATCATTTACAGTGTGGTGGTATTCAATGTAGTGTGTTGCCATCTTAGTTGTGGAGCATTGGCATCTGATATTACTACGATGTTTACAGATTCTGGTCTTCACTTTGCGTGTAGTCATCGCTATGTAATGCAAGTTACAAGGGCAGGTGATTATATAAATCACCCGTTCTGAGTTGCAGTAAGGGAAACATCGCATCTCCCATGTTGTATTGTTGTTGAAAGTGATTGTTTTGGTCGTTTGTGTTAAATAGCACACACTACAGTTGCCACGTGGGTGGTGGCCCCTCAGAGGAGTGATGAAGCCCTTTCCGGATATCGTATCCCTCGGCATATGTGGTTAAGTGTGTACCAACATGTCTCTTCAACAGCTACCTCTATTATGAGAAAACATCGGTTTTGGAAAAGGGGTGTTCCTGCTGTTTAATATGCGCCAATGTTTATTAATAATTCTGCTCACTTGAGTGGACGCACAGTTATAGGTTGTGATGCATATGAGGCGAACCCCCCTTTTCCTTTTGGACGGGAAGCTCCAGTAGGGCCTCCCTGCTGTTGTTCTTGGCACATTTTATGGCTTTTTTTACAATCCTGTGCAGGAATTTCCTTGCTTCTAGTTTGGAAGCCAGGTCTGCAGCCTGTTTGTTCTAATCGCTCACTTCTGAACAATTGCGTCTAAGTTTCAAGAATTGTCCAAAAGGGAGATTTTTCCTCAGGTGTTTCAGATGGAAGCTGTCGAAGGAGAGAAGACAGTTTTTTGCCGTTGGTTTGAAGTGGGTGGTAGTTTTCAGTCCACCTTCATCTGAGAAAATGTCTAGGAAGACCAGTTCAGTTCTTGATACACTGTGTGTAAATTTGAGGAAATCATTCTGATCAGAAATTCTTTTGCTGTATTTTCATTGCCCTGCCAAATGACCAGTATGTCGTCTATATACCTTTTCCAAAGTATGATGTTGGTGATGTAGGGGTTCTGTGTTACTAGAATCTTATGTTTTTCAAGGTGGTGTACATAAAGACCCACTGCACTTGGAGCAAAAGTGCTTCCTATGCTGTTCCCATGTTTTTGTAGATAAAAGGTGTCTTCGAACTTGAAAAAGTTCTCTGTCAGGGCCAGCTTGCAACATTCCATAACTAAGTTGTGTGGAGTCTGATACTCCCAGTCTACTGGGAAGAGCATGTCCTCTATGATGTCAAGTGTTTCTGTGTGTGGAAGACTCGTGTAAAGGCTTTCTATATCTAGCCCAATTAGCAACTTTTTGTCAGGGTCAAAAGTATGTTCTGCAGGATTCTTAACAGATCTTTTGTAACTTGAGGTATGTGTAAGTGCCTTGAATGATTGGTCTTAAAAATGCATCAGCGAACCTTGAGAGATGTTCGAGGATCGACCCTATCCCTGAGACAATGGGGCATCCAGGGGGTGCATTCAGATCCTCCTGTATCTTAGGAGTTGTGTAGAAATATGGGGTTACTGGATGTTTATTGGTCAGAAAGTCACTTTCCTTCCGGGAGATCCAGTCATGGGCTAGGGCTTCTTCAGTCATTCTCCCAATTTGTATTTTTATTCTCTCAGTAGGATCTCTAAACAGGAATTCATAATTTCTGGTGTCATTGAGTAGTCGGAGGCATTCCGTCCGGTATGCCTCCTTGGTTTGGATAACTATAGCCCCTCCCTTATCTGCCGGCTAAATTACCAAATTCTTTTTGTCTAATTGCCTGCATTTGTTCTCTTGAGGTGTTGTGGAAATAGTGAAGGGTTGCAAGGTTGATCTCTCCTATATCTTTCAACACCGCCTTTTCAAAAGCAAGAATCTCAACAGGGATGGTCGAGGCCAGCGGGGTAAAGAATGACTTAACTTTGAGGTCTGTGTCCATGTGTGATTCTCCTGTCTTGGGCTTGTCTGCAAAAAAGGCTTTTAGCTTCAGTTTATTATGAATTCGTTGATCTCACAGCTTAATTTGAACGTATCCAGTTTCGTTGTGGGTACAAAACCTAGACCATTCTCAAGGACGTCCTTCTGCTATTTTTTTTTTTAAATTTATTTATTGTCATTTTGACATAAGTAAATGCATAGCAAGTGACACACATTGCCCAACATTACAATATACATAGTCATAATTAAGTAAATGTATAAAACTAGAACAGAGGCATCACATTCGCAGGTACATATGTAAGAAGCGTCATTGCAGTCAAAAATTTAAGCATCAAGCATTACGTACGTAGTATATGGCTGGGGTCACAGGAGAGAAGAGTGGTAAAGTGGCATAGCATACGGACATATAACGACATTGGAGGGCAAAGACATAACCGGTAGGAGTCTTTCAGGTGGGTGTAGCGGAAGCCACTTAATTCAGTGTAGTATCTGAATTGCGAGAGGATAGCCAAGCCAGAAACGGGCCCCAAATATCCTTGGGTCGAGATGCCTGAGGAATGAGTTCCCAATATGTGTTTAACTGTTCCTGACAGAGAGTGATGTCTAGTATCAATTTTTTATGGCAGGTGGTCTGCTCTTACCCCAGTGCATTGCAATCTGGCGTTTAGCTAGGAGAAGTAGCATGCCCAAAAGTTTGCGGTGCCCTGGTATGACTTCATGAACGTATCCTAGAAGACATAGTTTGGGGGAGGGGGTCAGCTGAGTTGCCAGTATCTCATTTATGGATTTAAGTATTTTGTTCCAGAAACCTTCTATAACAGGGCAGTTCCAGGCCAAATGTAAAAAGGAGGCATCTGGTGAGGCACACCTCCAGCAGTTCGCCTCCGGCCGTTGACCCATGCGTTTAAGTTGCAGGGGTGTTCTGTAAATACGATGTAAGTATTTAAAATGTATAAGGCGGAGCCTGCAATTAGGAGATAGCATCTCCAATTGCCCGCAGCAAAATTGCCATTGAACCTCTGTCAATGGGTCGGCTAGATCTTCATTCCAATCTGCAAAGGCCTTCGGGTGTGTGATCGGGAAGAATGGTTGCATGTTACTATATAGTCATATATGGTTATCAGCTTGTCTGAGGATGAATTTGTCAGCATTAATTCCAGGGCCGGGAGAGATGGAGGAGGAGCTGGAAATGTGTCATGTAATGTGCGACATGTACCTCTTACAGAATAATATAGTAATAGATTAGAAAAGTTGATGGATTCGCCAGGTGGAGGTGCAGGGGGGGGCAAAAAGGTGTAGCCAGGATATAGGTCAGCAAATGTGTCCCATCCCAAGGCGTGAGCACGGGTAAAATTACCTTTGTCCTCCAATATAGGAATTTGCGGGTTGTGCGCAATCGTGATAGAGGGCGCATATATAATGGAATGACCTGCGCAGGTACGAAGTTTATCCCAGGCCCATTGCAGAGTGTCTGGTGTGTGTATAATAGCATAATGACGTTTGGGTGGTTGATATAGGGCTACTGCCAATGGTAATGGCGCAACGCTTTCAGCCTCTACTGCAACATGAGGTTGGAAGGGGGTTGGAAATATCCAATGGTGTAGGAATTGTGCTTGTGCACAAAAAGCATAGAGTGCCAAGTCTGGGGCCCCAAGTCCACCCTGCAACAATGGTAGTGTAAATACTTGCCAAGCTATGCGCGGTTGCTTACCGGCCCAAACCAGGGAGATCATCGAGGATCTTAGAGATTTCAGGAATGATTGGGTGAATTGCACTGGGAGATTGATAAATAAATATAACAGTTTAGGCAGCACAATTATTTTAGCTATGGCAATGCGGCCAGCTAAGGATATAGGGAGTTTAGACCAGACCGTTATTTTCCCTTCCAACCACGCCATTGTACGACCAAAGTTCATGTCCCAGAGTTCTTGAATGTCAGTGCTGAGCCAGATCACCAGGTAGCGGACGGGGCCGGACGCCCATTGAATGGGATAGTCTGGGTCAAAAGTAATAAAGTTGGGGGTGAGAGGGAGCAAAGTAGATTTGGTCCAGTTGATGTGTACCCCAGAGAGACCACCAAACTTGGTAAGTTCCCGAAGAACAGGGTTTAGATTGTCTAGCGGGTCCCGCAGATAGAGAGTAATGTCATCAGCATATTGCGATATGATAATATCTCTCATGGGGAAGTCTAGACCCCGCGTTTTGTGGTGTTGCCTGATTTGGGCTGCTAGGGGTTCCGTAGCGATGGCGAACAGAAGGGGCAACAATGGGCACCCCTGTCTGACGCCACGTGTGATGTTGAATGGGGCGGATATCAATCCATTGGCCCGCAGTCTGGCCGCTGGCTGTGAATACAATAATTTAATTTGTGTGATAAATAGGGGGCTGAGACCTAGTCTGGCCAGAATGGTGAAGAGGTATTGCCACTCAAGCGAGTCGAAAGCCTTGGTGGCATTGAGAAAGACTGCCAATGCTGGGGTATGTGGGTCCAGGTGATGTAAAAGAGAAAAGAAGGTGCGTACGTTGTGGGACGTGGAGCGCCCTGGAATGAATCCGGATTGATCTGGCCGAGCGATTAAAGGTAACAGGGGCTGTAAACAGTTTGCGAGGAGTTTAGCATATATTTTATTATCTATATTGATAAGGGAAAGAGGTCGGTAGGAATCACACATATTGGGAGGTTTGCCAGGCTTGAGCAGAGTGGAAATAACAGCCTCCCTTGTTGTGGGAGGGAGTATACCATTCTCTAAGGAGTCGAAATACATTTCTGCGAGATGGGGTGCTAGTATAGTAGCATAGGTCTTATAGAACGCAGTTATCAGGCCATCAAGGCCTGGTGCTTTGTCCAAAGGAAGGCTTTTAATGACCCGTACTATGTCTTCCTCTGTAAATGGTTCGTCTAAATATTCCCTGTGGGGATTCCCAAGCCACAAGAGTTCTAGCGAGTCCAAATATGTAATGAGTTCGGAATCTATTTGTGGTGTAGAGGAGGTGTATAGTGAGGAGTAAAAGTTGGTTAGGTGTTCGTGAATCTCCCTGGGACCTCTAATTGGTGTATCTCTGTCGCCAAGGAGTTCCGTAATATAGGGAGAACAACAAGAAGGTTTAAGAAGATTGGCAAGTGTCTTCTCAGGGCGGTCCCCTTCGCCGTATCTCCTCGCTGTCGCATATTTCCCAAGAAATTTTAGCTCCCTGGCAGCCTCTTCATTGAATTCAGAGAGTTTTTTGCGTATAGTGACTAAGAGAGATGGGTCATTAAATTGAAAATATTGCAATTCTAAGGCTTTGAGTTCGGTCTCTAGGCAATGTAATGTGCCTCGCAATGCTTTCAAGACTCCCGATTGGCGAGCCATGCATTTCCCTCTTATAACAGCTTTGAACGCTTCCCAAAGTGTTGATTGAGAGGAAACGGAACCTGTGTTTAATGTAAAGTACTCAATAATGTCAGTTTTGATTTCGGCCTGAAAAACCGAATCTAAGAGAGCGTGGGGTGGCAATCTCCATGTGAACTCACGTCTTATAGAAGTAGGGAGGGCAATTTTGCAGGTACAAGGCGAGTGGTCAGATAGCGTTCTAGGGAGGATTTCTGTGTCTGTTGTCCACGTCGCCACATCACCTGATATTAGCCAGCGGTCTAGTCTAGACCAGGGTTGTATTGAGTAGAGACATATGTGCCCTCACGTTTCTGCGGGTTAAAGTGTCTCCATATGTCCACCAAGTGGTAGTCTGAGATGAGTGAGTTGAGTGCTTGGCTAGATCTGGGGTGGAGCACCCGGGAGGCCCCCAGCCTATCAAGTTTGTCACATAAAATAGCATTAAAATCGCCTCCCCAAATGACGGTATCACAGCCCATAGCCACCACCTTAGCCCATACATCATGGAAAAAATCTGGACTATCCACATTTGGTCCATAAATTGCAGCTAAGACCAACTGAGTTCCGCCTAAAGATCCCTTCAACACGATATAACGACCTTCAATGTCAATATGTGAATGTGTGAGTGTCCAGTCTATGCCATGTCGTATGAGTATGACCACTCCTCTCGAATAACTGGAGTAGGTGGAAGAATATTGTGTCCCCCAGTGCTTGTGCTTCAGTCTATTGGTGTCTGATGGGAGGAGATGGGTTTCCTGTAGGAAACATATATCCACCTGTTGAAGAACCAGGTAAGCGTGCACAAGTTGTGCCTTTCTAAAATTATTAAGGCCACGGACATTCCAGGTTAAAAAATTGTAAGAGGCTGGCATGATGTCTAGTGGCATGTGGACAACTGATGGCATATAATCGTGAAAGTCTCAACGAGAGGGAGAGGAGTGTAAGTAGTGACCGGCCTCTGAAAGCAGTGCGTCAATGTCAGCTGTGTACTTAAATGGAAGATAAAGCAAGGGTGTCTGTTCTGCGTCTGATAGTGGGTCATGTGCGCCTCTGTAAGAACTAAACCATTTCCATACCCGGGTGCCCTCCCCCTCCCACACCAACCCCCCAATCAGGTTGTGAAATCTCCCCCACCCTCCACCCTAACAGTCCCATAAACAAAACAAACAGTTGAAACCATGGGAGTTCTCCCTGTGGGGGCATGGGTTGCCGGCGAACACCCCTGTCTAAGTGGCAGGGTGGCCGGGCTATACTGCAGGTCTAGAAATCATGTAAGAATTAGATAGATGAGCTGCAAAGAAAACAGAGCATATTGTCACGTTCAATTGCTGGAAAAAGAATAAGGCAACATAATCAGCATATGCAAGGGAGGCGTAGTGCGCTGTACCATTTCAGCATATTAATGTTCAGTCATTATCGCTGAGGCCTGCTTCCTTTTCAGCAGTTTGTGATGAGCGCGGCGAACATTGATCGGCGCAGATGTGTTTGGCATATTTGAAGGCCGATTTGGCGTCGGTAAAGAAGTGGGCCTGTCCGTCGTACGAGATCTTGAGTTTGGCCGGGTATAGCATGGCGTATGGGACCTCCGCACGCTGTAGGAGCCGTTTAGTGGGAAGGAATTCCTTGCGTGCGAATTGTACCAGGGGGGTAAAATCTGGATAAATAGAAATGTTATTGCCTTGGTGGGCAATAGGGCCATGTTCCCTGGCTGCCTTTAAGATAGAGTCCCTATCGTGGTAGTTCAGAATACGCGCAATGAAGGGTCTTGGCGTTGCCCCAACCGGTGGTTCTGGGCCCAGTGATCTATGTGCCCTCTCCACCATGAATACCGCCGAGAGAGCCGTGGGGAATAGGTCTCGCATCAGCGCTTCAACATATGGTTTCATTTTGGGGATAGCAGTGGTTTCTGGTATTCCAGCTATGCGGAGGTTGTTGCGCCTGGAGCGCGCTTCCAAGTCCTCATTTTTTGCTTGTATGACGGACAGGACTTTTTCCATGTTGAGGAAGTGTTGTTTGGACTCGATTTGGAACTCGTTCGCTTCTGTTGCACGATTATCTAGAGCATTGAGTCTGGTTTCGTGTGCATCTACTTGGTGTTTCACTGAGTCCAATCTGGCCGTAGGACCATCAAGTTTAGTGTCAATGCATTTAAGATTGGTGCGCAGGTCTTCTTCTTGTGGTTCTCCGCTAGGTTGAGATTCCAGGTCAGGCTCAGAACCAGGGTCCATGGTGCGAGTGTGGCGTTTATTTTCGAACGTGAGCCTAGGCTGCTTCGGGTCGTTCTTCCCAATTTTGAACGCTAGTAGTATTTACCTCTGCAATACCACTGATAGTTGAATCACTGGGAGGCACTAGGCTAGTACATTGATACACGAGGGCCCCTTTGGTGGGTCTCCAGGTGGGGTAGACGCAAGCACCAGCCCCTGGGCAGCATGAGACGCGATCGTGGACAGGCCCTGATCAAGACGTGGTATGGGGGTAAATAGGGTTTGCCACGTCGCGCACCCAGCGCCCCGAGCCAGTGCCCACAGCCCCCCCCGACTCCCAAAGCAGTGCCAGATGTGCAGGCCCCAACGCCCAACGCGCAGCGCACCGCGCCCACCACTCCCACACCGGGCACAAGAGCGTGTCCCAGGGGGGAAGCCAATGGGACAATGCGCACACACACCAGGCCAAAAGGACCCGCAGGCCCAAAGGGTTACTCACTGTGGGCTAAGGCCTCCTCGCGTACTGCACTCAGCAGCCTCGGACGGCAGCAAATTTCCTCTGATGGCCACCTTGTCGTTGTCGTGGATGCAGTAGGTGTTCAGTGTCCGGGTGGGCGGCGATACCTCGCCTCACCACACTTGGAACTGCAGGGCCTGAGGCCCCGCCCGCACGCCGGCTCGGCACCGCCGGGCCCAGCAGTCAGTAGGCGCACACCGGAAGGCAAGTCTGCCAGCCTCGCCCTCAGTGCCCCGGAGCCGGCGCCCTCCAACGCAGGCCTCCGCTGGCGCCAAAGTTGGTCACCGCACACACCAGGCAGTCAGGCCGGCTGCAGCAAGAGATCTTCGGTCCTGCCTCAGTTCCACCACACAGCGTTGCCGATCTCCCAGGCCCAGGTAGGAGGGCTCGGGCCGCGGCCCCAGCGCCACACGGCACCTCTGGTCGAATGCGTCAGGTGCGGCCCGCAACACCTTTAAAAAGTCCGTTGGCCAGTGTATGAGCGCCACGAGTAGAGGATGGTCTGCAGATATGTGTGGCTCCGGAGTTAGCAGGGGGCCCGGTCCGACGCAAGGGAGGGCACGGGCGGGCGACAAGGCCGCAGCTCCGCCGCGTTCACTCCCGGTGTAAAGCGACCTCAAGCGCAGTGCACGCCATAGGTGTCTCCAGGGTGCAGGAGTAGGCTTCCGTTGTACTACACGGTGTAGGGAGTGCAGCTCCAGTAGTTCTGCAGCGCGATGGCTCCGCTGACAGTAGGATTTTGCAGGATACAGAGCCCAGCCGGCGGAGCTCGCTTAGCAAGCGGCCATTTCGCTGCTCGGCTAAGCCACGTCCCGTCCTTCTGGTATTTAGTAAGTGGGGTCTCCATTAGATTAACAAGTAGGCTAGTTGGTTGCTCTGACCCGGTTGGTTTTTGTGCAAGTTCGTCATACTTCTGGTTGACACTCTAGTGGGGTCCTGGGCTGCGGCCCATTGGACCTGATTCCTCTTCCTCGTTCTCCCTCTCTTTCGGCCAGACCCTAAAAAAGGCTCATAGTGACTCTCGGGATATTGTCTGAAGGGTCCTGTTTGTGGGTTCCATGGGTTGAAGGGGGGCTGTTGTGTTGGTATGTGTGATGGTGGACCGTAAAAGAAAGGTCCAGGGTGAACCAGCAGCCCCTGGTACGGTCCCCAATTACCACGTTGTCCATGGTTATACCCTCTTCTGTAGTTTTGCCTTCCTCTATTGGGGGCCCTGGTTCCTGTACTTGAGCTTGAGACCGTGTCTGATTGGTCGCTGTCTGTGTTATAACCAGGGTTTTTTCTTGAGGATATGTAATCCTCTCTAATGTATGGATAAACTCTCTCATGGCTGAAGCTGGCTGTATCTTTTTTCAGTTTATGAAACTTGCTTTGTTTTAAAGATAATTCAAATTCATTGAGTGGTTTTTTAAGTTTCTCAAGATTTTTCTTGAGTGTGCTCGTGGATTGCTCGTGGATGGTCTGTATCTCTGTTTTGAGCTCTTGAGAGAGTCGTGTTGCGGTTTTAATAATGAGAATCAGCCAATCTCTTGTGCAATGACATGATATAAGTGACCAATCTTTCTTGAACCATATCGACCAGGGAAACCAATAAATAACGTTTTTCCCACTAGCCAGATATTTTTAACTCAGTCTTTATATAAAAAAAAACAACTCCGATATTAATGCATTCTGGATAGGCCTAGATACTATCAGTGTTCCCACCTCTCTGTTGGTCGCAGCATGCCCCTTTCCATAGTGGGTTAGGGAAGAACCCTATGATGAAGCATGCCACCAAGGGGTAACCCTGGTAGGTGAGGGTTATCTAAAAAAAAAAAAATGTCTTTCCCATTACGAGGTTGACGCAATATTTCTTTTTCAAAAGAGTGACTCCTCTTGATTATTTGCATACACGTTTGGAGGATGAGTCCTCTCTGTTTTTCCCTCTACCTCCCTTTTTTGATGTTTTTCTAAATAGGGGCAATGTAGAATAGCCATTATCCAAACGTCCTGCACACTCACTAAAAAGCCTGATGGCAGTCAGTTAGCCAAGTGGGGAGAAAGCCAAAGGGGGAGCAAAAAAGGCCCAGATAGAAGTGAGCTTGAACAGCAAGGGGTCGTATGCCGGGCAAGTCAGGTTTACACACCCAAACGTTGAGTCAAATGAAATGCACAGTCAAGGGCAGGGATTATAAATGTACCAGAGTAATCCAGTAGGATATAAACCAGAAGGACAAAGTAGATGCCCAAATGAAAAGCCAAGGAAGGTGGCCGTGCCGTGGCTATTTCTGGCACTGATGGATGCAGGACGGGCCTGCTCTTGGCCTGGGCTTTGCCTGGGCACTGCCCGCACCTGTGCCATGCCACATGAGCACAGAATACTCTTTATAGTACTGAGCCAGGTGACCCAGGTGAGGCAAGTTCCAGTTATTGAGGCCTCTGTCCCTCCGATGCAATTCCACTGCCCTGTCGATACTGTATATTGCTTTCCGTGCCATGGGAGCATGGATTGAGCTTTGTAGCACTGAGCCATGTGGAGCTAGATGAGGCGGGTTCCGGTGATTGTGGGACCTCAGCCTTAGGACAAGAGAATCCTGGGACTCAATGTACCGCCAATGCAATCCTGCTGTCCTTTCGATACTGTATATCACGGAATGTGCTATATAGCTCTCCCTTTTAGAGTACCCCAGTCCTTCTTTTCATACTACTAAATAGCAGTGTTTTACAAAGAGGCGCAATCTGCAAATATGGGCCACTTTTCTTGGCATGCCCAGGCCTATTTCCGATCCCAATCCAACACTGTCCTTTGTCAACTGATACTTTGAGAGTCTAAAGAGTAGCTCCACCCAAAGGCATGTCATCAGGAGATCAAGATTAAGGGGCGATCAGACGCTTGTCATGGTTATTCCATTTCTAATGGAGCAAAGCTTCGTAGTTGACTAGGACAGACAATCAGCCAAAGAGCCAATTAAAAAAAGTAGCCTCATCAGTGAATTGGATAGTTGAAAAGTGGCCCATGTTTGCAAATTAGGTCAGTTTTGAACTTGTAAAGACATGCTGTGTAAGTGTTTTGCAAGGTGTAAAAGTCTGCATGGTCTTCAGCTTCCTGCAGGCAATGTTTGTTCTAATATCAGGAAAATCAATAGTAAAAAGTGGCCCACCAGACCATAAAACAGGCCCACAAACAGGCCAAAAAGTGGTCCACACACTGACCTGTCAGACCAGCCCTTAGGGTACTGCCTGATTGCCCTGTATGTCAGTTCGATCATGACCTTGTGGAATTAACACCACAGTATCTTTAGCTGTTTTTTAATGTTAAATGGTACATAAACTGCTCCAGCCGCTTATAGGGGTGCAAAATTAATTTCATATCTGATTTTCACTTGTGTGTAGGTCAGTGGATTTATGTTAATGTGGGAGCCAAACCCCAATAATCGTCTTAAACCCAATTATGGTCACCCCGAAATTTTACCGAAGAAATTCTGCTCCAGCATTTCAAGTTGATCTAGCAGTTAAGGACTACCCTCCTCATCAGATAACACAATTTAGTAGAGCTAAATAGAAATAAGCATTGGAAGTGTAAAGAATTAAGTTCTAGGCAAAAAATAAATCAAAAACTGGATTTTAAATTTGGAAAAAGTCAAATGTGGTACAGAGAAAATATGCAGGAAATAGCATTAGGGCTCAAAATACAGAATTACAATATAAATGCAAAATCATAAAACACATTATTCCCCAGTTAACAGAAATCAAGCAAATATTCTAGGTTTCAGACTCATAAAAAGTAAAGACACAACCCATAGAGAGTCTAAACCACAAATTAACATAGGAAAATAAACTCTCCAGTAACAGCAGTCTTAATGAGAGCTGTAAAAGCCAACAGTACCCCAAGTCAAAGCCCAGACAAAATTTGAGCAGGTAAAGTCGAAAAACATTTATACACAAATTACACTTTCTAAAAATAGATTCTGCAAATGCAGCACAACATGATAATAGCTAGGGTTGAATTGACAAATAAAAACATTTATGTAGTTAAAAAAACATTAACATTAACCCAGTTCTTAAGGTAAGAGAAATCTTCCACCTCCTACTCAGCAAACACCCTCCGGAGATGATCAAGTCAAAATGAAACATCCCTCTAACAATGGCTCCTAGATTCTGCACGTCAATTCCAACACTTCGTGCCGAAATCCTTGAAAATGGTACTTTGTGTACATGCTGGAAGCTTCATTCTCACTATAGTCTTTCTAATAATGCTGTACATAACCATTACATTTATGTCATTCATTTAGTATTCCAGGGAGACAAGGCTAGAGATGGCTTTGCAGCAGGACACTGATGGGAGGGGGGAATGAGCAGGAGCAGGTTGAACAGATCATCAGACTCTACATCTATTTTAGAAATAATGGTGTTTCACACAAAACGGTGGCATAACTATTTATCTCATTACCTACCCTTCTAATTGACTTAGGTTTTTTTATTTTAGATGCAACATCATTAGTTCATCAGTTATGACTCTTTGCATTATAAAAAACACTAGTTATGAGAAATAATTTTTGCACAAAATTAGCAAATTTTTCATATTTTTGAAAATGCTACCACAAATCCCCCTCTGATTATTTTTTAATAATCATTTAAACCCTAAATAATTTTATTAATCAACCATTAACCTTTCGAAATCTTCATCTTCTTGTTGAATCAAACATTCTCCTCCATTCACGTTATCTGCTGGTATATTCGATTTACTGATAGTTGTCAAGATCAGAATAATCTTCAGCATGCTAATTGTCAAGCTCAGAATAATCTTTAGATCTTTTTCTTTTCTGCGGTCTTATATAAACTTGTTTCTCTTTTTTTTATTACCATATTGTTTCATCATACACTCTATCAATTTGAATAGAAATAACAAAGAAACTTTGCTCCAATTACCTTGCAGACTCTGCCCTTCTTCACCAAGATAATATTTAATGAAAGGCAATTTTGCATTACCATTGCTCTAATTGCTGAAATGTTTACATTTAGGGGCCGATTCCGATCTCGGTCGGAGGCGCACCCAATACCATTCGGTCGGGAAAAAAGCCATGCGAAAGCCTGTTTCCCGACCGAACCGTACAGCACACCGAACGAGTAAGTACGATGCGCACAACAGCACAGAATCCGGCCGAGCCGTACTCACCCAAACCAGGTCCTGTTACCCGACCGAGGCGAATCCGGAAACGCTGAATCGAGTCGCACGGAAGGGAAAATGCAGCTCCGTCCGGCCGAACAAGTACGATGCGCTTTCCGTACGCGCCGAACCCGTCGCTACGCACGGCACGTCAAAGCATCCGGGAGAGGCGCACATAAGCTCCGATTCGCGCCACAACACGATCCACGGCTACGAGACGAACACGCAAGCGACGAGGACGACGCGAAGCGACGAGGACGACGCGAAGCAACGAGAAGGACGAACGACACGAACCAACAATGAATCCCTTCGTCCCGATCATACCAATATTCTACATTTACTACCGGAACAGGCACGGACGCGTACGGCGCAGAAGGTAAGTCAGACACCAACCACAAAACACATACAACACGTACACGACACATCACACACACACAGAGGGATGCAGAATATACTTACACCAGCAACAGCAGCACCATAGGGGCGGGATGCCCATCACCAATGCCACATATGCACACAGGGGCCTGAATGCGCACCACCACCCCTACCCAGGGGGGCAGGATGCCTACCACCACCCTGAGCCAGGGGGGCTGGATGCCTACCACTACTACCACCCTCACCCAGGGGGCTGGATGCCTACCACTACTACCACCCTGAGCCAGGGGGCTGGATGCCTACCACTACTACCACCCTCACCCAGGGGGCTGGATGCCTACCACTACTACCACCCTCACCCAGGGGGCTGGATGCCTACCACTACTACCACCCTCACCCAGGGGGGCTGGATGCCTACCACTACTACCACCCACACCCAGGGGGCTGGATGCCTACCACCACCCTTAGCCAGGGGGCTGGATGCCTACCACTACTACCACCCTCACCCAGGGGGCTGGATGCCTACCACTACTACCACCCTCACCCAGGGGGGACTGGATGCCTACCACTACTACCACCCTCAGCCAGGGGGGGCTGGATGCCTACCACCCACACCCAGGGGGGGCTGGATGCCTACCACCACCCTTAGCCAGGGGGGGCTGGATGCCTACCACTACTACCACCCTCAGCGAGGGGGGGCTGGATGCCTACCACTACTACCACCCTCACCCAGGGGGGCTGGATGCCTACCACTACTACCACCCTCAGCCAGGGGGGGCTGGATGCCTACCACTACTACCACCCACACCCAGGGGGGGCTGGATGCCTACCACCACCCTTAGCCAGGGGGGGCTGGATGCCTACCACTACTACCACCCACACCCAGGGGAGGCTGGATGCCTACCACCACCCTTAGCCAGGGGGGCTGGATGCCTACCACTACTACCACCCTCACCCAGGGGGCTGGATGCCTACCACTACTACCAGCCTGAGCCAGGGGGGGCTGGATGCCTACCAATACTACCACCCTCAGCCAGGGGGGCTGGATGCCTACCACTACTACCACCCTGAGCCAGGGGGGCTGGATGCCTACCACCACCCTCACCCAGGGGGCTGGATGCCTACCACTACTACCACCCTCACCCAGGGGGACTGGATGCCTACCACTACTACCACCCTCAGCCAGGGGGCTGGATGCCTACCACTACTACCACCCACACCCAGGGGGGCTGGATGCCTACCACCACCCTTAGCCAGGGGCTGGATGCCTACCACTACTACCACCCTCACCCAGGGGAGCTGGATGCCTACCACTACTACCACCCTCACCCAGGGGGACTGGATGCCTACCACTACTACCACCCTCAGCCAGGGGGGCTGGATGCCTACCACTACTACCACCCAAACCCAGGGGGGCTGGATGCCTACCACCACCCTTAGCCAGGGGGCTGGATGCCTACCACTACTACCACCCTCAGCCAGGGGGCTGGATGCCTACCACTACTACCACCCTCACCCAGGGGGCTGGATGCCTACCACTACTACCACCCTCAGCCAGGGGGGCTGGATGCCTACCACTACTACCACCCACACCCAGGGGGGCTGGATGCCTACCACCACCCTTAGCCAGGGGGGCTGGATGCCTACCACTACTACCACCCACACCCAGGGGGCTGGATGCCTACCACCACTCTTAGCCAGGGGGCTGGATGCCTACCACTACTACCACCCTCACCCAGGGGGCTGGATGCCTACCACTACTACCACCCTGAGCCTGGGGGGCTGGATGCCTACCACTACTACCACCCTCAGCCAGGGGGCTGGATGCCTACCACTACTACCACCCTGAGCCAGGGGGCTGGATGCCTACCACTACCCTCACCCAGGGGGGCTGGATGCCTACCACTACTACCACCCTCACCCAGGGGGACTGGATGCCTACCACTACTATCACCCTCAGCCAGGGGGGCTGGATGCCTACCACTACTACCACCCACACCCAGGGGGGCTGGATGCCTACCACCACCCTTAGCCAGGGGGGCTGGATGCCTACCACTACTACCACCCTCACCCAGGGGGGCTGGATGCCTACCACTACTACCACCCACACCCAGGGGGGCTGGATGCCTACCACCACCCTTAGCCAGGGGGCTGGATGCCTACCACTACTACCACCCTCACCCAGGGGGGCTGGATGCCTACCACTACTACCACCCTGAGCCAGGGGGGCTGGATGCCTACCACTACTACCACCCTGAGCCAGGGGGCTGGATGCCAACCACTACTACCACCCCCACTCATAGGATGGACAATGCATGACACAACCAGCACACCACAACCTAGGGAATGCAAGAAGAAGACATCCCCTCAACACCATGACAAGCGTGTGTAGACTGTGTCAAATGCCTACAACACCGAACATGACTTTGAACATACAATGTGACCCCCTAGCACATGTGCCACACATATATGACACAATGACAGAAGTGACCATCAGAATGCAGACCCACATATTTGCACCAATGGGCACACAAATGCAGATACCCTGTGGAGACTGCAGATGTGAGGTGAACAGATACCATACCATGGCAGCAATGGGACACACAAACCATGATCATTGTGCTGACCGATGACCTAGGAGTCCCAGGGACAGCAGGGGAAACCCACCAAACTACATACAGCCAATGGCACACCCAAGATATGCCAATGCAGTGGTGCAGATGCACAAACACAAACAGGCAGACCCACACTGCACATCATACACAACAGGTGAGGGGGTGCCAGTGTCCCCAGGCAACCACACAACACATGAGGAGACCTGAATACCAATCATACAGATGTGCATACAGTCAATCAATCAATCAATCAATCATGTCACTTATAAAGCGCACTACATACCCGCGAGGGTCTCAGTGCCACACAAAGGTAACTCATGGATCCAAATCCCCTATGTGGGCAAGCAGGCATTGTCAGATGAGAGGGAGCACAAATCACACATGTCACACAGGCACGTAGGGACAGCAACTGACACAGCAAGACACAGACACACCACAGCACCACCCCCAGGGCCCCCACAATGTGGTGACCCTGGGCTGCATTACAATCCCACTGTGATGACAAAGCTAAATGTGGTTCACACTGTGAACCACAGTCATGTGTCCTGAGCAACTAACTACCATCACACCTACACAAGCACAAATCAATCAGCATGGCCAGTAAGCCAAGGCCAACATGGAGGCAGGGGCCTAGCCGGGCAACAACTCTCATCTGCACACACTCAACACCACACCCCTCGACCTCCAACAATGTGCAGCAGTGAAGTACACATGCACTGGTGACATTGCACATGCACCCATGACTATTCCAGGGTGGTGGGTGGGAACCAAGGTGCAGAAACACATCACACATGGCCACTCAACAAGACTCCTGAATGTCTGACACACTGCACACTACGCTGTACATGGACATGACGGCAATACCACACCAACCAATGGGATCCCATCCACAGTCACACACCAATGAAGAAGCCAAGGTCACCCACAAAGAACACACATAGACAACAACCAACATTGCAGCCCGGACCCTGAGGAGTGCCAGCAGTCACACACACAACGTGTCACAATCACTGAAAGATAACACAAACTGGAAATCACATGACAGGGGCAAACAACAAGTGCCAAGGGAAACCTGACTGTGACCCATCTGCGTCTGCACACAAACTCAGCCCTGACAGCAAACACACCTATGGGTGACACCCTGATGACCAGTAATGTGCCATGCACCCACATCACAGAGACTTTGGGGGAACATAGGTCAACTCAGCTAGCATCACAAACAGGTACAACACTAGGGATCACAGCATGCACAGCTAAACGGAAGTGAACACACAGACATGCACATACAACACACACCTTGGGCGCAGGCAATGTCACAGGAGTACACACTGCCATGAGGGGACTCCACTCCTGTGTGAGGAAAGCTGTGCCATATGTTGCCTCAGTAGGGCCCCATCATGTCAGCTGAGCACTTGGTCACACAATCAACAATTAGCACCAAATGAGGGCTCCCGTAACATCAGCCTGGTCATGGAAGTGCC
The DNA here is from genome assembly GCA_963921515.1 of Calotriton arnoldi. Taxonomy (NCBI): domain Eukaryota; kingdom Metazoa; phylum Chordata; class Amphibia; order Caudata; family Salamandridae; genus Calotriton; species Calotriton arnoldi. The sequence goes on from CAWUFW010017274.1 coordinate 87,827, forward strand.
AACGGAATCATCAGCACAGATCCAACACACTTGTATAGCAATGTTGCACTGACAACACAGATGAGTCCTTCCCCATTGATGCCCAAACCTGCATGTCCAGTGGAGATGGCCACACGGTCAGGGAAGTAGACGAATTGAACAATGGCAGGCACAACAGATGTGCAGGGGTGGAAGCCACAGATGTGAAATAGCTAATCTAAGTAGGAAATCCCATTGCCAAATACTGAACACATGACACCCTCAGATGCTGCTATGGATGACATGGATACACCACAGGATAGGACACATTCCCCCTGGACCACATGGGTTCCTGCACAGTAACACTTCATTATCATGAGACCAAATATCACCATCACTGCAGCAAGGGCATGGTTAGCATCATCAACAACATGTACATCAGAAGAATAAGCACTAGAGAACAGAAAGTTGCTTTATTCAGCATATGTGTGGAATGAAAACAAAGTCCAGAAAAACACAAAGGCCAATGGCCAGTCCATTGTAAAAGTCCAAACAGGGTGACAGTGGCAGATGTCACCCTACGCATGCCTGCACAAAACCAGGGACAATCCACTAGGAGGGGCAACCGGGGGTAGGCCAGGCACCGCAGGGACAGGATCAGGGCTCACCAGGAGGAAGCAGGGAAGGGGTGGTGGGTGCTGGAGAGCCACTGACAACTGCAGTGGAGGTGTCTGACATGGTGTGTGCCGGCACAACTGGGGGCATGACTCAGATGTTGTGGGTGCCGGCACGACTGCAGTGGACCCTGCAGATGGAGTGGACAGGTCCGCCACTGCAGTGCCCAAGTCAGACAGGGTGGTAGTGGACTCCACTGCAGTGCCTACCACCAGGGGAGGAGAATGGGGAACAGGCAAGGTGGGCTGGACAGAGGGGGAGGACACCCTCACCACATCAGTGGCACAGACAAGCGCAGCGGGGGTGTGGTGCCGGGAGAGCAAGTGCCCGGGGAGAAGGCCGGATCCTCTTGGGGATGGTATATCTGTGGGTGGGGGAACCTGGGGCAGGGTATGGTGGGGGCACCTGTGGAGTGGGGGCCTGAGGGATGGAGGAAGGAGACCTGGTGCTTGAGCTGCAGGGCGGCGGCGGGGTCTTGCTCTTACCACTCCGGGGGGACTTGCGGGTGAGGGCCTCAGTCTGTCTGCACCTGGGGGAGGGTGTCCAGGGGCGAGGGGCACTCTGCTCCGTGTGGGGGGATTCCTCTTCCCCCTGGATGCTGGAGCAGCTGGATCGGAGGGGAAGAGGCCGAGGTCACTGAGGAAGAGGCGCTGGGTCTTTGGGGTTGCAGGTGAGGCAAGGGAGGGTGTTTTGGAGGAGAGGCCACTGAGGACTGCGCAGTGCCCGTGGATGCGTGTGTGTGTACCAGGGCCCCATCCCCTGTGAGTCTGGTTTCAGTCCCCTGACTGTGCGTGCGTGTGCGTTTTGTTTGTGGCGTGTGTGTCTGTGTGCTGGACGTGTGTGTGCTGGTGTGTGCCTGTGCCGGTGTGTGTGTGCTTGGGACGGGTAAGGTGCTGGGGAGTGTGGATGGAGCAGAGGCAGGAGGGGTGAGGGACTGTCTGAGGAGGGACACTGCTGCCGTCAGGGAGGAGTCCATGGACCTATTGCCCCTCTGTAGGTCAGACATGCCCGATGAGATGCCCTCCATGAACAACACCAGCTGAGTCAACAGAGCGGTGTGCGCATGGAGGACACTCAGCATGGCTGTCTGCCCTACATGGAGCTGGTGAAGGAGGTACACAGACTCCTCACTCAGGGCAGCAGGGGACACAGGGGCAGGGGGTGCGGTGCCTGGCCCAAAGGAGACACGCTCCCGAACATGGGAGCCTCCACGGACCTGGGGAATGGGAGCTGATGGGAGGGCGGTGGTGGTGCTGGTGGTGGCGGGGACAGCAACACTAGCTGGGGTGTGGTGGCTGCTGACACCCGCCTCCATAAGGGAGTCATCCTCCGAGTTGCTCTGGTCCTCAGCTGAGGTGGATGGTGCTGAGGACTCCTCGTGTGGCTCCCTCGCCCTCCGTGCCACTGGGTCCTTCCGACCACTCCTCGGCTGCTGACCCAGTCTGGCTCTCTGGCTCCTCCTGGTCCGTGGAGCTGTCCCCTTCCGTGGCCGTGGATGTATCTGCAAACAATGGGGAAACAGACAGACATCAGTCACCTGCACCAAACGCACACACCACTGTGAGCACAGCACATTACAGAGCAAGCCCTGGCATCATTAGTTGTACATTGCTAAAAGTGCCCTAACTGAACAGGAGAAGCCAATTGTCAGTCTGATGCCAACCATGGCACTCACATCCCACATGGCCTTGCACCCATCTGTCTGGTGTCTGTTGGATTGCAACACCCCAGTGTGGACACATGCACCAAGTACACAGTAGTTGGACAGTGCAGAGGACACGGTGTGGCATGTGGACATGCACACATCACAGCTCTTGCCACTGAGTCAGTACAGGTTTCCGGATGAAAGGGATGCCCAGAGTCAAATAGGAAATGCATGTGATGCATACCAGCGACAGACACCATGATGCACCCATGTCCTGATAGCCATCGCCACAATGGTGTGCATGTAGCACATGTCACTCCCCTGCAGGATCACCAATAAGTAGACACATGCCATGGCAGAGGCATGACTGCTAAGTCATACATCACTGTCTCAGTGATGTATGAATTGGCAGCCAGACAACAACACTATGCACTGTGTCACAATAGTAGGTCATGGGGAATGCAAGTCCTGGAGCTGCACACAATCTGCTGTGAATGGGGAACAGCTGCCTGAACTTCACATTCGCATACCCCAGTCTGCACGGGCAGCTGATCAAACACCTATGTGACACACAAGTATCGTCTCCTATGGTCACATCTCCAGGGGCATGCTGAGCCCCTACCAAGAAACACCCCAGCAGTCCTGGCAACTAATCCACAGCACACTGACACAGAGGCAGACACCTGAGGGGTCAAATCACTGCGCACAATGTGTCAGCTGATACACGGGAGTGGGAGTACAGAGTGCATTGCATGGCCTGGAGTAGGCATGACTGTCCTGCTCCACATTAATGAGGGATGAGCCCTGGACAGTGGATAGCTGGCTATGTATGTGTGACACACGTAATCTGCACACTCCTGGGGCCCAAACATTGTTCCCACCCGCTGCATGGGCGTGTGCCACTTACCCCAGGCACATGTGGTGGCCCAGCTCAGCAAGTGGACCGCATATCAAAGCAACACGCATATTACATGTCCGAACACAGGCGTAGTGTGAACAATGGACCCACCCATGATGCCCACAACAGAGTTAGGGAAACAGATGCTGTCCCCCACCTTTAGTGAAGCAAACTGCAAGGACACAGTCCCAAGTGACACAATTCCCTGAATGTAAGGGCCACACCTGGGTATCAGATGAGCAGTGGGCAGTGCACAATAGAGGGACATGGCTCCTGGACAACATGACTGCTGCACTGTGGCAGTTGAACCAGGCCAGAGGAGGGCACAAAGCATGTAATACAGAGTTCACAGTGCAGTCTTTGACTCACCCCCTCCTTGCTGCTGTCTGGCCTTCAGCTGCCCATCCAGGTCTGGAAACACCACCGCCAGGATCTGGAGCATGTGGGGGTCAGGGTCCGTGTTCCGCCCCTCCTGCGAGGAGGCGACAGCTTCAGCTGGACCCGTGCAATCCTCCGGGTCCAGCCCCGAAGGTCCTGCCACCTCTTCTGGCAGTTGCGGATCTGGCGCTTGTAGACCCCCACGGACCGGACAGCCCGGACGATGTCCTTCCAGATCTCCTGCTTCCGATGGGCATTAACCTGTCAGGATGACAAAGTGAAAAGGCCATTACTACACATGCAACATATCCGTGCATGACACAGTTGTATATACATGTCTCAATCACAGGGGCACATGATGTACACAGGCAGTGCAAAGCTGCCCATGGACAGTTTGCCAGACGTCACTACATGGTATCATTGCATGGGAAGTAAAACCTTGTTCAAATGCACTGTCACTGCACCATACCTGTCCAGTGCATGTCACTACACACTATGGGGGTGACAACTACTCAGTGAGCCTGCTAGCCAGTGGCGTGCAGACTTTCAGCCTTGCTAGTCAGACAATATGCACATTCAGAAAGGCAGTGCACAGAACACTCACCTGCTCCCCTGGTGTCCCATACAGCTTGCTGTACTGTGGAAGTAGGCTGTCCAGCAGGGCCTGGTTCTCCTCAAGGCTGAAGGCTGGGGCTCTCTCCACAGTACGTGCCATTGCAGGGTCCAGAGGGGCAGAGACAGCAGCAGTGCAGTGGCAGATGTCGTCCTGGAGCATGTAGTGCAGGCAAGTGAGCTCTCAGGGGAACAGCCAGCAATATATATGTGCTGGAGAGGCAGATACTGTCCCTTGTGTCCAAAGTGATAGGTCCAAGTCGTTTGCATCTTCTGAATCTGGCCAATCCATGGAATAGCAGCACCAAAACACGCCCACAGCATCCTTCAAATCTTCAACTTCATGACATACATGATTTTGCAACATTGTTGTGGGTGACCAACTGAATTTCCAGCAACCGACTCGTTCAAAATTCAAAACGCGTCCGTTGCCAGGCAAGGCCATTGTCAATGGGTGCGCACCGATCGGTCCATTGCGGTACAACGCGTACAGGGGTACAACGCGCACCCGCACACATTGAATGCAATGGGCCGGCCGGGGGCACCGATCGGTCCATTGCAGTACAACGCATACAGGGGTACAACGCGCACCCGCACACATTGAATGCAATGGGCCGGCCAGGGCACCGATCGGTCCATTGCAGTACAACGCGTACAGGGGTACAACGCGCACCCGCACACATTGAATGCAATGGGCCGGCCGGGGTACCGATCGGTCCATTGCAGTTCAACGCGTACAGGGGTACAACGCGCACCCGCACACATTGAATGCAATGGGCCGGCCGGGGCACCGATCGGTCCATTGCAGTTCAACGCGTACAGGGTACAACGCGTACCCGCACACATTGAATTCAATGGGCCGGCCGGGGCACCGATTGGTCCATTGCAGTACAACGCTGCACAGGGGTACAACGCTGTACCCGCACACATTGAATGCAATGGGCCGGCCGGGGCACCGATCGGTCCATTGCAGTTCAACGCATACAGGGGTACAACGCGTGCACCGCACACATTGAATGCAATGGGCCGGCCAGGGGCACCGATCGGTCCATTGCAGTTCAACGCTGCACAGGGGTACAACGCGTGCACCGCGCACATTGAATGCAATGGGCCGGCCGGGGGCACCGATCGGTCCATTGCAGTTCAACGCGTACAGGGGTACAACGCGTACTCGCACACATTGAATGCAATGGGCCGGCCGGGGCACCGATCGGTCCATTGCAGTACAACGCGTACAGGGGTACAACGCGTACCCACACACATTGAATGCAATGGGCCAGCCGGGGGCACCGATCGGTCCATTGCTGTTCAACGCATCACTGTACATGTGACTGGCATATGTCAGCATGCCTGTCTCAGATGGACATATGCCAGCCACAGATAGCTCCCAGGGAGTGAGAGGCACACCTACATCACGACAGCCTGTCCAAACTTTATCATAAGGCATGTAAGGCTGCATTTCCTATTGTGTGTATGTTGGTGTACATGTTGTCCTGTGGGTGGCACCTGTGGGCAGCCACCCCCAGGCTGTGCACGTGTTCATGGGGACAGGATCCTGGGTGTTACGTGTACATGACCACTGTGATGTGCAACTGTTCATATCTGTGCATGTGCCATGGTCACATTTCACGGTGGTGTATGTGTATGTCATGTCACATACCCCGTGAGTCCCATGTGGGATGGTATGTTTGAGCCAGGGTGTCCCAGTGGCACAATAGTGATGGTCCTCCACAGTCTTTGCGCATGTAGTGTTTACAATGTCTCTGATTTCATGTGTACAATGGGAGACAGTCTCCACATCCACGTTGTGTGTGCATGGACTTTGATGTTGTGCGTGTGTGTGTCACAGACGTCCATGTCTGTCCTGCCGTGGCAAGTGGGACCACTACCTGTGGGGGTCATGGTTGTTTTGCTGTGGTGTATACATGATACTCCATGTAATGCCAGTGTCCATGTGGCAATACAGGGTCCCTGGGAATGTACCTGTCGTTGAGCTGTGGTGCCTGGGGCACATCTGTCCTCACATGTCACTGTGGGGGTGATTGTGACACGGCAGCAGGAGATGGGAACTGTGACACGGCCTCATGATATCCAATGGGCCAACCTGGGACTAATTGATGCCACCTGTTGGACCGTGTTGACAGATGTTGGCCATGTATGTACCATACATGTCCTTACGGAACTGCACACTTCATGTAGTTGTGCCCCATAATGATGTATGTTGGGATATTGAGTGTGTTCAATGCCGCATATGTGGGCTGACTGACAATCTTGCTTACTTCTCCTCTGCACTGCAGGGCTCCTGCTGTCCATCGACCATTCCCAGACCTGGCAACGATGGTGGAACGGGACAGCATCCGACGGTACCGCTTCACCAGGCAGCTGATTGAGGATTTGGCAGTGCAGTTGTCCCCATATTTGCAGCCTGGCCGGCCGTATCCTACAGCGCTGACCCCCAAGGTGAAGGTGATGGCAGCCCTACACTTCTTTGCCACCGGTACCTTCCAACATACTGTGGCGACTGCTGGTGGGATGTCACAGACCATGTTGAGCTGTGTGCTCCGCGATGTTTTGGCGGCAATGTTGCTATTCCTGAACCGGTACATCTATTTCCCTAGACTGCGTACGACTCACTGACGTGAAGAGTGACTTTTATGCCCTGGGGAGGATGCCGCATGTCATTGGCTCCATTGATGGGACACATGTGGCTTTGGTACCACCACAGGCCCAGGAGCAGGCCTACAGGAACCGCAAGCACTACCACTCGGTCAATGCACTGGTGGTGTGTCTTGCAGACATGACCATCACACACGTGTGTGCCCGTTTCCCTGGTTCAGCACACAATGCCTTTGTGATGAGGAGTAGTCGCATCCCCAGGATGATGGCACAGATGCAGAACCAGCGTGCCTGGCTTGTCGGTGTGTACTGACTTTGTGCCATTGTGTGTGATCTGATCTGTAGTATTCCGCCCACTTTTCCAAGTCAGCTAATGTGCACTTGTCTGTCCGTAGGTGACTCGGGATACCCCAACATGCCATGGTTGCTGACACCCCTCAGGAACCCTGTGACACCAGCCCAGATGCGCTACAATGAGGCACATGGTCAGACCAGGAGAGTTATTGAGCGGACATTTGGTCTCCTGAAGAGCCGCTTCCGCTGCCTGGACAAGACCGGAGGGTCCCTCCCATATGCCCCTGCGAAAGTGTGCAAGATTATCATCGTCTGCTGCATGCTCCACAACCTGGCAGTGCGGAAGGAGTTGCCTCTCATCCAGGATGACAATGACCAACATCCGCCACCTGTGGAGGATCCTGGCCTGGACCACGATGCCAGTGACGATGATGATGATGATGATGAGGGTGATGTCCGCACACAGCTCATCACCAACTTCTTTAGCTGAATGTGAGTATCCTGAGGTGTCATGTCAATGATGTGAGTTGGCATGATATGTGTAGGTGGTGCTCTGGTGCTGTTGGAGTGTGTCCATGGGCTACTTGACTGGATGTGTGTTGCGATGTGTGCTTACAGGTGGGCTGTACTCCCCAACAGTGTTGACATGCTAACTTGGTTCTGGGTGGGTATCTTGTAACATGTATTGTGCATGAGTTTTGCTGTTCTGTCCTGTACTCCATTGCTTTTGACTGTGTGTCATTTCTGTCCTTCACAGGGTACTTTCAGATTCGTTTGGTCAACTGTGTCCACCGACGACGTGATTGCACTTCCAGGCTGGTAGCTGTTGTGTCCCTACAGGTGATGTGCGCCACACCCATGGACTTCCTTCCGTCTACAGTTGTTGACTGTGTGCCCGCTGCCAGGTGGGATTACCTTGCATCTGTAGTGGTTACGACATGTTGCAACTGTGTAATAAACCTGTGCTTCACTTTGTGATGTGCGTTGTCTGTGGTCACACATTTGACTGCCATTTGCTTACTGCACCTGTGGGCTACTTGACTACAACTGGGAATGGGTGTGGTGTCTGTGCATTGCACCGTCTTCCCTGGCAACATCAGTGTAGGCAATGAGTCAGATGGCCTAGGTGTGTATGTGTTGTGTAGCCCTGGTGGTGTGTCTCCCTCATATGTGTCACGTTGCCTTTACTCACATGCCTGTGTTGTACTTGCTGTTGCAGTTCGCATACACAGTGTAATTTTGCAGTTCATCATCCCCATAACAGCACCCACGTTGGAATCACAACAGAGGCAAGTATAGTGTATTAGTGTGTTTATTGTGATACATTTGTGTGAATAGTGCATAGGATGGGTAGTGCTGTACATAAATCTTGCAATCAGAAGTTCCTAGGTGAATTGAAAGTCCTGGTAGACAGAATCCCCAGTATCGGGGCCACAGTTGTCTGACACATTGGTCCAACTTGTACTCCCCATGCAATGTGTGGGAGTAGTGTTGCCGTCAACAGGGTGAACAGTCTGTGCACAAAGGTGAACATCCAGAACAGGTTCAGGCTTCCTGGGAGTTGCGCTTGGCCATCGGCCTCTCACTTGCCCCTCTTCGGACGACCCCTCTTCTTGGGGGGGCCCTCAAGTACAGGCTGCTGCGGTGCAGGGGACTCTCCGCCAGAGTCATCCTCCCTCCCTGTGGCAGTTGCAGTTTGGGCAGCACCAGATGTTGTTGGCACACAGGGAGGTGTGGACTGGTTGCTGTTCATCTGGCGGAGGCATTGTAAAATGTCCCTGTGCACCGCCGTCATCTCATGCAGTGCATCCCACTTGGACTCCACGCGGGACATGTGTGAGTCCACGCGGGACATGTGTGACTCCACGTGGGACATGTGAGAGTCCAAGCGGGCATGATGGGCAGCCTGCTGCTGTTTCATGTCTCTGAGGAGCCCCACTACCTGGCTGAGGTCTCCGGTGATGGACTGGTACGCATCAGCTATGCGTACCAGTTGTGGGTCATCATGCACACCAGCAACCTCTGCAAGCAGCGACCTCTGTCTCCCACCCCTCCCACCACCCCTGCTGACATGTGCAGTGCGTGCAGTGGCACGCACAGATGACCCTGGTCCACCTTGGGGGTTGGTGGTGGTGGTGGTGTCCATGGCCCCAGGTTGGTCCAGGGTCCCTGTGCTGGTGTTGCTCCTTGTTCTGTCCATGTCGGCAGGGATGGTATTTGTGGTGACAGTCGTTGGAGGGGTGGGTGCAGGGGGTGCAGCTGGTGGTCCTGCTGGTGCTGCATGTAGACTTGCACCGGATGTGCCAGGTTGGTCTTCTTCGTCCGAGGAGGGCAGAGGCTGTACGACGCCAGTGAGCTCCGCATCCTCTTGAGCCTGGGACTGGGACTCCTCAGCGTCTGCTGCTGTGTCCCCATCATCACCTGTTTTTGGGAGACACACACAATGTATGTTATGTTTCTGCAGGCATCAATGGTTGACACACATGACAGTTGTGACTGTGCCTCTGGGTGCGGGCCTGTATATTGCATTGTCCTAAGTCGTCACAGTCAGGGGTTGATATTGGTGTGGCACATTGTCCTGCATTATTTGGGCATTTCTATGTATTTTTGGGGTGTGAACATGGTCTGCATTGGTTGTGTTTGGTTGACAGCCGGCCCTCCTTCCCACCCACCCAGCCAGTCAGTTATCCCACCATGGACTGTGCTTGCACTGCAGGGAGTGGAAGTTGTCTCTCAGGATGTCAGTAAGTGGTGTCCTGCTGTTTGTTGGTGCACAGTTGCCAGCAGGGCCTTGTGCTCCCCACAGCAGTAGCCAGTGTCAGCCATCTTGTGAGTCCTTCTCCACGCCCTGTGATGTGAGCATGGTTCAGGGTGGTGTTGATGGGACAGTTGTGGGGGTGACCAATATCAGTGACTACCACTCCCATCATGCTATTGCCTCCACCCCCTTCCCAGCATGCCCATGCTTCCTTCCTTTGACTCTGCTTCCCTGTGGGGTGGGCTGGCTGTGCTGACAGGATGGCTGGGAGGGTTGTCCTGGCAGTTGTTTGGCTAACAGTCCCAAGAGTGTCCCTGTGCTTCACACAACATAACCCAGGGTGGTGGTTCTTTGTGGGATCTTGAGTTAGGATGGGAGGCATTGCATTCTACCAGGTGGGTTCTGTGGAGTTTGTGTTGAGGGGGGGAGTGAGGGGAGGTGCTTGTGACTATGGTCAGTGCTGCAAGTCCTCCTTCCCACCCACCCAGCCAGCCAGTTATCCCACCATGGACTGTGCTTGCATTGCAGGGAGTGGAAGTTGTCTCTCAGGATGTCAGTCAGTGGTGTCCTGCTGTTTGTTGGTGCACAGTTGCCAGCAGGGCCTTGTGCTCCCCACAGCAGTAGCCAGTATCAGCCATCTTGTGAGTCCTTCTCCACTCCCTGTGATGTGAGCATGGTTCAGGGTGGTGTTGATGGGACAGTTGTGGGGGTGACCAATATCAGTGACTACCACTCCCATCATGCTATTGCCTCCACCCCCCTTCCCAGCATGCCCATGCTTCCTTCCTTTTGACTCTGCTTCCCTGTGGGGTGGGCTGGCTGGATGGCTGGGAGTGTTGTCCTGGCAGTTGTTTGGCTAACAGTCCCAAGAGTGTCCCTGTGCTTCACACAACATTACCCAGGGTGGTGGTTCTTTGTGGGATCTTGAGTTAGGATGGGAGGCATTGCATTCTACCAGGTGGGTTCTGTGGAGTTTGTGTTGAGGGGGGGTGTGAGGGGAGGTGCTTGTGACTATGGTCAGTGCTGCAAGTCCTCCTTCCCACCCACCCAGCCAGCCAGTTATCCCACCATGGACTGTGCTTGCATTGCAGGGAGTGGAAGTTGTCTCTCAGGATGTCAGTCAGTGGTGGCCTGCTGTTTGTTGGTGCACAGTTGCCAGCAGGGCCTTGTGCTCCCCACAGCAGTAGCCAGTGTCAGCCATCTTGTGAGTCCTTCTCCACTCCCTGTGATGTGAGCATGGTTCAGGGTGGTGTTGATGGGACAGTTGTGGGGGTGACCAATATCAGTGACTGCCACTCCCATCATGCTATTGCCTCCACCCCACTTGCCAGCATTCCCAAACTTACTTGCTTTTGTGGGGAGTTCAGTATGTGTGGGTGTGTGAGCAATGGCAAGATGGCTGACAGTGGTGTCCTGCTGTTGGTTGGTGTGCAGTTCCCAGCATGCCCTTGTGCTCCCCATGACACAGCAACAGTGTCAGACATCTTTGATGGGCCTTTCCACTCTCTGTGGGATGTGCATGCGTGAGTGTGAGCTTGCTGGGCCATGTGGTGGGGGATGTAGAGCTGTGACTACGACTCCCATCATGCTATTGCCTCCACCCCCTTCCCAGCATGCCCATGCTTCCTTCCTTTTGACTCTGCTTCCCTGTGGGGTGGGCTGGCTGTGGTGACAGGATGGCTGGGAGTGTTGTCCTGGCAGTTGTTTGGCTAACAGTCCCAAGAGTGTCCCTGTGCTTCACACAACATAACCCAGGGTGGTGGTTCTTTGTGGGATCTTGAGTTAGGATGGGAGGCATTGCATTCTACCAGGTGGGTTCTGTGGAGTTTGTGTTGAGGGGGGGTGTGAGGGGAGGTGCTTGTGACTATGGTCAGTGCTGCAAGTCCTCCTTCCCACCGACCCAGCCAGCCAGATATCCCACCATGGAACGTGCTTGCATTGCAGGGAGTGGAAGTTGTCTCTCAGGATGTCAGTCAGTGGTGTCCTGCTGTTTGTTGGTGCACAGTTGCCAGCAGGGCCTTGTGCTCCCCACAGCAGTTGCCAGTGTCAGCCATCTTGTGAGTCCTTCTCCACTCCCTGTGATGTGCGCATGGTTCATGGTGGTGTTGATGGGACAGTTGTGGGGGGCAATATGTGTGACTGCGACTCCCATGATGCTATTGGCTACACTGACTTGGCCAGCATACACAGAATTCCTTCCTTTGAGTGGTCTTCACTGTGTGTTGGTGTTGTTGTGGTGGCTACATGTCTGGATGTGTTTGTTAGTTCTATTTGTGCCACTGCCTAGCTGTAGTTGTAGTTGTGTTTGTACATGTGATGGCACAGTTGGATGTGACTTTTTGATGGCATGTGTTGTGTTTATCTGACTGACATACACATTTTGGGATGATTCTGTTCTGGTTGCTGTGTAATTGCTATGAGTGCATGGTTTGACTCTCCCCTTGACAGTGATGTGTGTGTGTTTTGTGGCAGAATATTGTGTACATTTGTTGTGTACTCACCAGGCTCTGGGATGTTCTCTAGTCCATATACGCTCACTGGCGGAAGGATGGCCCGCACCTTCTCCTCCCAGGGCCTGAGGTATATTGGCTTGGCAGGAGGGCCACTGCCGGTGTATTGGCTGATGATGTAGTCTTTCTTGAGCAGGTCCCGTACCCTCCTGCGCACGTCATACCACCTGTTCTGGATGTCGCTCTTTGTGCGCAGACATGGTGATTGTGCGTTCACCCTGTTGATGATCCTCTCCCACATCTTGGTTTTCTGGGAGATGGGGGTCTGTTGGACCAGTGTGCCAAACAGCTGTGGCTCTACCCTGAGGATCTCGTATACCATGACTTCCAATTCACAATCTAGGAACTTGTGATTCTTCTTGGGGGCATGGTGATGGGTGGTGATGGTGAGTGATGTGTGTGTTGGTGTGCAGGTGAGGGTGTGTGAGTGTGTGTTTTGCTGGGTGTATGTGAGGTAGGTATTTGTTGGTGTGCTGATGGTGTGTGGCTTGTGTGAGGGATGAGCTGTGGGTGTGTGGTTGCTGTCTCTTGGGTGCTGGCAGTGGAATGGCATTTGCAAAGGATCATGGTTGTGATTTGTGTCCTTTATATGGGTGGAGTTGTGGGTGTGTCTTTGTTCTCTGTCCCCACCCCCAGTATTTATTGGCTTAGTAATTGCTTGTTTGGCCTTTTTTTGTGTGATTTTTCCTTTGTACTGTCTGTGCATGTTGGAAACGTTCTTGTGACCGAGTCGGACCCTGCATTTGTCTCGTACGGTATTCTCCGTTTCGTTCACGCTGTGTTTGTGCAGTTTTCTATGCTGCGTACGCGTCGGTCGCGGTGTTTTGTGTTGCTTCGGCTCAGTTTTGTATGCGTGTCGGTCGTACGGCTTGTCCTCCGTCCGACTCGCTCGTGGTTTTCGCGCCTTGCATCGTACTTTGCGGTTTGGAGTTCGCGTGTACGTTTCGGTCGGATTTGTTCCGGGTGCGTGTCGGTCGGTTGGATTTGTGTGTTTTTCCGACCGGATTGCTGTTTTCCGTGCGGCTCGGTCGTTCGACTTGGGTTCGGTACGTGTCGGTCGGATTTTGCACGCATTGCATCGTACTTGGCGTGTCGGGCGCCACAGGTACGTGTCGGTTGGTATAATTTCCGGCTCTGAGTCGGTCGGTGCTTTTTCCGGCCCGAATCGGAATCGACCCCAAAGTAGTTGAAATGACCACACTTTATGAATGGAAAGTCTATCTACAACCCTAGGCAAACATCCAACCTTTACATCATTCATGACTATTCCCATAGGAAGAATAATAGCCCCTAATAAGTCCAAAACTACTTTGCCAAAATTCCTCTTCACTTTTTTCAGATTATATTCCTCCTTTAATTCTTCTATGTGATAGATTTGAAGAAAAACTACAGCTAAATAACACAAACACACCCAATTCTTTGGCAAGTTAAAATATGCAGTCTTCCTACATACAAAATAAATTAATTGCATCATTGGTTCTTCCCCTTTCAGAAATTCTCCTCTAACTTCATAAGCTTTATCAAATGTACTTTCTCCAACAAATTCAGCCTTATCACTTGCCATAGGATTACACCTCACCATACACATTTCACATTTCCTCTCTTGTTCCGGTGTCAATCTTGGTAGTAAACCCAACAGTCTAAATCCTTCCTATTCTTTAAACTCCTCTAAAGCAGTTTAATGTTTTTCTAAAGTTCTTACAACTTTTTTACCTTTCTCAGTATATTCCATAATGAGATCACGCTCTTCCTTAGTTAGTAAGCATGGATAGGCATAATCCATAATCATTTCAGCCTTGATTTGTTCTATCTCTTTTAAGAATTTGCCATGCTTCATTTCCTTTTTATCTTCACTTATGAATTATTTCTCTAATGTCAAATTAAAGTCAGTTAGATATGGAGAAGGAAGTTCCTCGTAATTAAAGATAGTTATAAAGACACTGCAAGATAAACAATAAGAAAGCTTCAGTTGCACAAAAGCAGCCCCCTCTCCAGCTGATTTAGGAGGAAAAGTGCAAACAAAACATCTTTCAACTTTCATGATCTTTAAGTATTCCTTAATCATTCTTGTATAAACATTACTTCTAAAACAGCTAACTGAATACTTTTCATGTACTGGTATTTCAGGACCTATATCCTTATGGTTAATTCTATTTGCAGCATTACTAGTTATATGTTTTGAAGCATTTCCCACAAGAGTCAGTAAGCACATCAACAGGCCAATTAATACTACTAATAGTAAAGTTATTAACATCATCCCTAAAATCTTACAGCAAGTGCTGTACCCTGATGTCATCTGATCCAGCGCGGCTAATATAAATTTCTCCTTTGGACACGAATCCAGGTAAATTCATTCACATCTATCTTACCATATGTCGGTGGGGCCCATAACACCGCATAACATACACTCATTCATTCCCTCAATTCCTCACTAAGGAGAAAAATGAGTTTGCTGGATGAACGGGATACCTTGTTAAAACATCATTACATATATTAACCTTTAACTCTGTCGGTTTTTAAAACATCAAGGTATTCCGCTCTTTGGTCGATGGACCAACTAGTAGAATACGTTGAAGGTGATTAAGACCAGCTCAATCACATTTAAAACCTGTTAATTATTACACTTTTTATGGAGCTGAAGAACCACAGACTCATTGTTTAGTTAGAATAATTTTTATCTAATTTCTTAATTGCATGAGTGAGATTCAAAGTTTATTAATCGTTTTAATACATTTCAATAGCATATAAGAAAAGTTTCATAAAGAATTAAAACTTATGCATACCCCTTTTTGATGTAGATAGAAAAGATTCACCAAAAGCAGATCACAGCATCGAACGCCCAAACTGTCTGACTGTCCCGCTAAGGTCTCCTCAACGGACCACCCATACAGGTTTCCCGCATCGGTCTCGTTCCTTTCCCAGTCAAGTTTTTAAAGTTCAAAAAGACTAATTTGCCAAAGAAAAACGGTCTATAGAAAATAGCAGCAGCTTCATCAGCATCAACGCTCAGTGTTCAAAATATGCATGAATGACGAACACGCATAAAAGAAAAATTCAACAGTGCGCTCCTCCTACTTAAGAGTAGTCCCTCTTATACCCTACATCTAGCTTACTAAACAAAAAGTTGCAATCTTTGGGGGCGAGAATCACGCTAATTGGTCCATTGGAGGGGTGGCAAGAATCACCTCATTGCCCTCCTTGTTCAAACTGGTTTGACAATGTTTTAAAGGATATTACTTTCTCACGACCTTTGGGTATAAGCAGTCCCAATTGACAGTCCACTAATGTTACATTTTGATGGTCACAATTTGGTCAGTCCATTGTTACTTCATTTTGGTTCATACTCCATTCTCACGGATACCTGCTGAGTCTTTCTTGGCACTCTCCTCCTGTTAGGTCGTCCTGACCTTGACACCTCTCACTCTGGGCTCGAGCTGCACCCACGTGATGTAGCTTCATCATTTTTCCTTCCGCTTGGAGGCCATCTTTATTTCTGCGCATGACCTCATCTGCCTCGGCAGCCATTTTCGCAGCATGGCCTAACAGGCCCGAATGAACTATCATAAGAACAAACACAATCGTAATTAAAATAAAGAAAATAAGCCTTTCTGTTTCCCACCCGTCATTCTAAGTACCCAAGTTAGGTGTTACCTAGCAGAAGCGACATTTAAAGCCATTTTACTTACCATCCTTATTCTTTGCCACAATACAATTTTACTACATAGCACAAATCATGCGATTTTGCTCTAATTAGTACGCAAATCACTATATTAATATTAGTTTACTTTACAATTGTAAATAAGTAAGTTTTGCACATAAACAGCTGTTACCATTTGTGTAAATGTTTATAAAAGGGTGCAGATTGTTGGTTAATTTATCAAACAATTATTATCGTTAAATTATTATCCTTATTATGGGGGGTTACAAATTTATTTTATTTACCTTGCTCCATCAATTCCCCCATTTGGTGATTTTTAATATCACCACAAAAACCCATGTTACACAATTTTTCAGATAAATGTTTCTTGTCCACTTGCTTTTGTTAGTTCACACATCAGTGTTTTTCTCATCTTGTCTTTTTGTTCTTTTGTACATGTTTTCTTTTAGTTCTTCTAATTCTATTTCTCCCATTTCCCATTCTCTTTCTTTATTTTTCTCATTTTCTCTTTTTATTTTGTTTTGTCTTTTTCTTCTCTTAATACACACATAAGACACCACTAATATTATTACTGTTATTGATATCAGAACTTTCCCTATAAGAGAACCACCTATTTCTGTGAACCATTTCTGTATTGAGGAAAAACTCTTACCAAGTTTCTCCCAGGCACCTTCAACCTCCAGTGGAGCAATCTCTTTGTGCAAATCAGTAATATTTTTTATATACTGCTGTATATTTTCACTTTTATCTGGAATGTAAGTGCAACAATGTTGGACTTTCAGCATTCCACAGACTCCACCCTCTTTTGCCAAATGAATGTCAAGGGCAAGTCGATTTTGCATTACCATAGCTCTCATGTCCACCATCTCGGTATTTACCATCAAGAACCCTCCAGCAGTATTCGTTGATAAACGATCTACCACTGTAGACAATTTCCGAATCTTGAATGCATTCAAAGATATACCCACTGCTGGTATCAATGCTCCAAAAATGTCACCTACTATGTCTGAAAAACTTTCCCCTTTCCTACGTGTTAATGTTTCACCCATTTCGTGTATTCCTTTTTCTCCTCTCTCCACATGAAAAATCTTTGGAAAGATCAGGCCTAAATAACATGACCCATACCAATGGTCCGGCAATCTGTAATAAGCTCTATTTCCGCAAATATAATAGATCCCTGGAAATATTGGATCTTTTCCTCCTTTAAATCCCCATCCTCCTAAAATTTTATAATTGTCTCGGCATTCACTGGAACCCACAAAATAGTTATCATATACAGTCTTATGTCTATTAGTACACAATTTTCCCTGTTGGGGCCAATCTAAATCCATTGCTGCATTTGTCTCTTTCTTATCATGATTTTTCTCTTCAAACGCCCAAAGGGGTGTTTTTGTCTCTTCTTCTATTACTTTTGTTTGAAACTTAACTCTTCTGTTTTCTACCATCTCCAAGAAAATCTTTTCCTCTTTCTTTAGTTCACAGGTAAGATTGTGTCTAACTATATACTCTAATGTTAAATCTTTCTTTTCTATGAAAAATTCACCAAACATTTTTGCTTCTTTCACCTTGTTTAGTTCAGGGATTATAGGAACTTTCGCAAAAACCTTATTTATGTCAGTGTAATAATATTCTAATCTACCTGTTTTATAAAATAAACTAGATAGAACACTACATGATATCCCATACGTCAAAGGAAGGTGATGATAGGTCACACCTTCGGTGACAGACGCAGGTAACTGCATACAGACATAACAATCTCTTACATCCATTGTTTCTACATACTCATATAACAATTTTGTGAAAACATTCTTTGAAAAATCAGTTATGGACCTATCCTTATGAAAATCGGTACTATCTATTAATGTTGCAGTGTTCTGTGTGTTAGCTTCTTTGTCCTTTCTCGTGTTATTCCCTAATATAGATGTCTCCTCTACAGCTAACCTAATTGGAATTATTATTGCTAAAATAAGCCAAATAAACATTAATAAACCTGTACAAAAGAAATACATTCTACACCATCTACGTAAAAACTCACATCTAGAATTTCTAGCCTCTGTGTCTACCATTCTATTCTATTCCTTAGCTATATATATATTTGTACAGAAAATGTGTCACCACACCTCAAAATGACTTTTCAGCCACTTTACCCTTTATCTCGTCTTATTTTGGTACTTTCTTTTAGCTCTTAAAAACAACTCTTCCTTGTCTCGTTCAGGTTTTGATGTCCAGTCCGGTTTTTTCTTTATCTTTTCAGACTTGTTGCACTTCACTTTCACCCATTGGTTTGCAGCTTTCTTCTGGGCTCTCGTGAGTGTTATCTTCTTCTTTAATGTCAGTCAATGCAATGTATAGCCATTCAGGTGACTTATATTTCAAATTAGGTTTCTTCACTCTTTTTGTTTTCTGCAATTGTTTTCCACTTTGTTTTCCTTGTTCTTTTTGACTTGTTATTTCATTTACTTGTTCTGCATCATTTCTGTTTAAGTTTATTATCTTATATCTCAGTCTTTTAACTTCGTGGGGCCAATTATCTCCTTTTCTTGGCCTTTTGAGTTCGCTCTCTTCCTCTTCTCGTTCAGTTCTCCAAGTTCTTTTTCTTGGTCCTAGTCTTTGTTTCCTTTCCTCTTCACTTTCTTCTGATTCTGTCTCAGACCTTACTTCACTTCCTCTTACTTTGAACCTTATGATCTCACTTTCATTGTCTAAATCTGAACCTTCTTGTGTCTTTTCTGTTGGAACACTTGTTACTATCCCTCCTCGAGTTTCTTCTGAATTTGTGTTAATCTCTCTGTTTCTAAATTTCCCTGTTGTTCTTCTATTTGTTGGTCTGTCCCTATTGCTCCTCAGGGTTTTTCCGGTTCTTCTATCTCTCTATCTGAATCTAACCCTCCCTCAATTAACTCGACAATCTTTGAAGGAAATCTACCATAACTGGTACTTCGCTGATCGTTGTCACTGTCTCTTGGTTCAGTTTCTTCGTTTATAATGTCAATTTTCCATTTACTTTTTTGTTTTTCATCACAATCAGACTGATCTGTTTCAGATGCTGAACTGGTATCTGATATTTCCAGATGTCGACTTAGAGGTCGAGCTTCCGGTTCTGGAACTTTGGTTACTTCAGGTTCTTCTTCCGTTGTCAAACTTGTACCTGGGTCTTCCAGATGTCGACTTACAGGTCGAGCTTCAGGATCTGGAACCCTGCTTGTTTCAACTTCTGCATCGAATGCTGAACTAGTATCAGATATCTCCAGATGTCGACTTACAGGTCGAGCTTCAGGATCTGGAACTCTGATAGTGTGGCTGGCGTGCACCCAGTTTTTCACTCCAGCACATTTGACAGCAGTTGTTGTCACCAGGATCACTTGACGTGGTTTATCCCAGCGAGGAACCAAACAGTTTCTTCTTCTGTGGACTTTTATGCGGACCCAGTCTCCTGGACTCAGATCATGAGCTGATTTTCTTTCAAGAGTGGTCGCATCCGGTCCAACCTGATGAAACACAGAATGTACCACATCAGCCAATCCTTTGCAATAGTCCAATACGAGATCATCAGTTATAGTCAGCAGTATGTTGACAGCTACATGTGCTTGTCTCATTGCTCGTCCCATGATTATTTCATGAGGACTTAGACCTGTTTTTCTGTCAGGTATGCTTCTGATAGTCATTAGCACCAATGGCAGGGCATCAGGCCATTTGAGTCCTGTGGCTTGACACATGTTCCCTAGTCTATTCTTGATTGTTCCATTTACTTGTTCTACTACCCCAGAAGCCTGTGGTCTGTAAGCACAGTGTAATTTCTGTTGAATGTCAAGAGCTTCACATATCAATTGGATTAGTTCATTTTGAAAATGTGTTCCTCTATCTGTTTCAATCGTTACTGGAAAACCATATCTTGGAATGAATTCTCTCAGTAGGAGCTTGGCCACAGTAACTCCATCATTCCTTCTTGTCGGATAGGCTTCCACCCAACGAGAAAACAAACAAACGACCACCAGAACATATTTTAGTCTATTACTCGGGTGCATTTCTATAAAGTCTAGTTGCATTCTAGTAAAAGGACCTCCTTCACGTCCTATTGTTCCCAGACTCACTACTGTTTTCCTTCCTGGATTTATCTGTTGACATATAAGACATCTTTGACAAAGACTCTCAGCTATAGCTCTGAATTTTAGATTATACCAGGTTTGTCTGAAAAGTCGGATCATGGCATCCCTTCCAATATGAGCTTGTCCATGGTACATCCGTGCCATGTTAGAAATCATGCTATCAGGCATAACTGGTCTTTCATCTCTATAAACACAAACGTCATCTTCCTCCCTTTTTCTGCATCCTGCTTTTATCCAACCATCTTTCTGCTCATCGTTTGCTTCTTCCTGTAATTGTCTTACCTCATCCCATGTTTCAACAATGTTAGCAAACAGCAAGGGACATGAAACATTCTCTTTTTCTCTCCTTCTGTTTAGCGAAACCATATTTCTGGCACAATATTGGGCTATTTCATCAGCATACCTGTTACCCACGGTAATGTAATCCGTCTCATTTTTGTGTGCAGCACACTTTACCACTGCGATCTGTTTAGGCAGCTGTATCGCCTCAAGCAATTTCTTCACAAACTCACCATTTCTAATTGGAGTTCCTGCAGACGTCAAGAAACCTCTCTGAGACCAGATCTGTCCGAAATCGTGGACCACTCCGAAGCCATACTGGCTATCCGTGATCACCGTAATTCGAACATTCTTTCCCAGTTTGCATGCCTGAATCAGAGCAATCAGCTCAGCCACTTGGGCTGAACGTATCCCTCTCAAACAAGATGCTTCCATTATTGCAGCTACTGTACACACAGCATACGCCGCACTCAAAACTCCTTCACTCGTCCTCAGACACGAACCGTCCACAAACATCACATAATCTGATTCTTTTAAGGGCTCATCCTTTATATCAGGCCTAGGTTTCGCACAGAATTCAAGCACGTCCAGGCATTTATGATCGACTTCATCTTTGTCTCCTGCACTCTCTTCATCTGGCAGTGATATTGAAGGATTCACACTTGTGCATCTATCAATGGTTACATTGTCTGCACTCAAAATCACCTTTTCATAACTAGTCAGCCGACTATGTGTCATGAATTGGGTTTTGGTTCTTGTCAGAAGAATTTCAACAGAATGTGGAACATATACTCTCAATGGATATCCCATCACAATGCCTTCACTCTGTTCCAGACTCACACAAGTAGGAGCTACTGCTTTCAGACAACCAGGCAACGCCTTGGCTACTGGGTCTAAAACAGCTGAAAAATAGGCAATAGGTCTTTTCATCTTCCCATGTCTTTGCACTAAAACTGAAAGTGCACATCCATCTCTCTCACTACAATACAGCTCGAATTCTTTTTCATAATCAGGCATTCCCAATGCCGGTGCTTCACACAACCTTGTTTTTTATTCCTTGAAGGCATTCATTTCTTCCTCATTCAATTCAAACTGATCTTTGACATCCTTTTTTGTCAATCGCTGTAAAGGTTTTGCAATCAATGAAAATCCACTTATCCACTCTCGACAATACCCAACCATTCCAAGGAACATTCTCACCTCTCTCAGTGTCATTGGGGCTCTCATTCCTTGGATTCTTTTTATTCTCTCTGTTGTTACCTTTCGCATCCCTTTTTCTATCTTATGACCTAGGTATTGTACTTCCTGTTGACAAAATTGCAGTTTTGACGGAGACACTTTGTGCCCTCCTTCGGCTAAGTGGTTCAATAAAGCAATTGTGTCGGTAACACATGCTTCTTTGGTCTTTGATGCCACTAACAGGTCATCAATGTACTGAACCATCACAGATTTTTCAGGCATTCTTAAATCTTCTAATGATTTCTTTAGGATCTGATTAAAGATTGAGGGGCTTTCCGTATACCCTTGAGGAATTCGGCACCATGCCAAAATACGTTCTCCGAACCTAAATGCAAATAATGGCTGGCTATCTGGATGTAATGGAATAGAGAAAAATGCATGGCACAAATCAATAACTGTGTACCATTCTGCATCATGTGGAATCTGATACAGTATTACAGCGGGGTTTGGCACAATTGGACAACAAGGAATAACGATTTTATTTATTTTTCGTAAATCTTGCACTATCCTATTTGTCCCATTCGGCTTTTTCAGTCCCATTATAGGTGAATTACATGGACTACTCATTATTTCTTTCAAAATTCCCTGTTCAATCATTTTATTAACTACGGGTGTTATTCCTTCAATAATTTCTGGCGTTAATTTGTACTGTGGAGTATTTGGGTAACTTGTTCCTTCTCTTACAGTAATTTTTACAGGGTCTACTCCTCTCATCAACCTAATGTCTTCGCCTATGAAATCCCAAACATCAGATCTGACTGTTTCTTTTAATTCAATTGGGATTTTCTCTACATCAAACACAGGAAACAAATCATTTACTCCTGGTTCTAGTTCTGCCATTGTCATTTTATACAGAACATCTTCATCTGGTGTCTGAAATGCAATACCATCCGGGGTACAATAGATGGTGCAATTCATTTTACAAAGCAGATCGCGTCCTATCAAGTTTACAGGACTGCAATCACATACCACAAATCGGTGCATTTCTCTGAATGGTCCAACTTTCACCTCTACTGGTTTAGTAAGAGGCGCTTTAATCTGTTGGTTTGAAACACCTACAACTTGGATATATTCACCTGAGAGAGGAAGGTTTGGAATTTCCACTGATCTAACAGTAGAACGGGTAGCTCCAGTGTCCACAAGGAATGTAACATTTACACCATTCACTTCTCCATCCACAAATGGACCTGACTGATCTACCTCTAGAGTTGCGCCAAGCACGCACTCTTCCTCCTCTCCTAGGCACCGTCATAAACTTTCATCTGATTCATTTCCATCCTGCCGTAACCAATACTGCGATATTGCAGCTGCGACCGGCAATTTTGTTACCTGCTCTCCTCCGTAGAATCCTGTCTCTCCACTGTATCTCTGTGAGTTTACACTCTTGGGAAGAGGTGGTTGTGGCACCTGACTCTGTGGAGTAACTACCTGCGGTTGTTGCAGCTGTTGGTAACTCACCTCACTCTGCACCTGTGGATTTAATGATTGATTTTCCGTATGAGCTTTTGGAGGAAATTTACACTCGTTTCTCCAATGCCCTAATTTTCCGCAATTGTGACAGGGCCATTTCTTTTTAGCTTCTTCTATGCTCATTTGACCTTTTCCCTTACCTATATTTGGTTTAGATTTAACCTGTCCTGCATCACCAGTTTGATTACTCATTTTAGCTTCTTGTTTTTCTGCAACTTTTACTTGTGCCCACATCGCTTTTTCTTTTAGTTTACGTTGTCTACACTCAATGTCATCACTACAATATTTGGCATACCTTAATACCTCATCTACAGTGCTATTCTGCCAGCACAACATGTGCTGCTTAATCATTTCACTTATCTCTGGCTTCAGACCATATACAAATCTATATACAAAATGACTCATGTCCTTTTCACTTAAAGTCTCATAACCGTTATACTGTTTGAAAACCAAATGTAGCCTTTCATAGTAGGCATGTACAGATTCCTTACTCTCCTGTGCTGTTCTGTCAATCTTTACCCAGTCTGTTTCTTTTGGTGGGATTATATTTTTCAAAAACGTAATAACCTGATCATATTTTCTCATTACTTCTGGACCTGGCGCTCCCGTTTTTGCATCTCTAGGATATTCTTCTGTTGACCAATCAATGGTAATCTTACATTCTGTCCATAAATCTGCTGGTACTACAATGTCAAACAATCCATCCAAATCTACCCACAACACCTTTGAAACTTTGACAAACCTTTCCACTTGTCTATACCATTCTACAGGTTTTTCTCTCAATTTCAGAAAATCCTTTGTAAATGACAATATATCTTGTCTGGACCACGGAACATGTACATAGCTTCCTCCTGGAGTTTCTCTCATTGGATACTCCCGTACTATTGGTTCCCTTTCTTTCACCGTGAAAGCCAAAGACGCTTTATCGGTTGTTCCCTCTTTTCTTTTGGTCCACCTGCTCCTCCATCTGTCCACATCTCCCCATTTTCTCAATAACACAATCAATTCTTTTATCTGGGTTAATCGTCCTGATGTGTTCAGATTTTCTATATCTTTTTCACAAAAATCTACTCTATATGGTTTCTGCAAACTTCTGACTTTTACAAATTCTACTCCTAGTTCATTCGCTGTTTCTTCCAACTTTTCATGTAAATTTCTAGCTCTCCAAGTAATACTCTTACACAAAAACATGATCTCTTCATCCTGATATGATTTCAATTTTTCTGTACCAATAGTCCCTAAAATCAACTCCTCCATGTCTATCTTTAGTCTGATTACATCCAATGGTTGTGGTGCTGCATCTTTCTTTTGTAAATTTCTCATCCACTCATTTAATTCTTCTGGAGTCGGACCTACAGGTGTACTATTTAATTCTATCCAATTTTTGTTTCTCTCTGGGGTTTCAGATGCTGACTCGGTTCCCATAGGAATCCTTTTTATCTCACTCTCATTTACTGTCAAGTTAGTAGGTGGACTCGGTCTATATGAGCTGACCAAATCTTTTGTCTCTCTAGTTTCTGTAATTATCCCTTCTCTCATTCTTTGCATATTCGAGTTCATTGGGATGGTTAAGGAATGCTCATCTATTCTTTGGTTCTCAAATACTGGTATTACTGGTCCTATTGTCACTGGTACAGTTACAGCTTCCATGTTCATTGTTAACGCTCTTATTTTCTCAGTCAATTCTTTTGTGGTTCTTGCTAACTCAGCTGCATTACCACTGTCAGACTTCTCCCTTTGTGGAGTTTCTAATTGTCCATTTGACCTATTTATATCATATCTTCGTTCTGGGCTTTTATTCCTCCCAGTTTCCATTGGTGGTGCATTTGGTGTCACCACCGCAGAATTCTGTTGATATGGAGGTGGTTTTCTGTTTAAAATGTCTTCCAGCAATTCATCCTCTGTTTCACTACCTCCATACCCATACCTCTCTGTAGCCGTATGTTTCTTTTTCTCCGTACACTTCCTTCCTGCAACCTCTTCAACTGTTATGGCTGGAAACAAACCATCCGTCATATTAGCATATCTCCATCGCCTCATCCTGTCTTCATGATTCACTCCCCATACTCTTCCATGAACTAAACTATAATTCTTTGCACCTCTGTGTCTTCCTCTTTCATACATCTCATCTACCCATTCACCTAACACTTCAAACTGTGTCGGTCTAGGTCTTGGCTCAGGTTTCATAATTTCTCTCTCAAATTCCGAAGTACAGCTGTGCTAAATGAACCATTTTCTGGAAAAGCCAATACTCCATCATTCTGAGTATATTTTGTCCAATTCTCTAACCAAATGCAAGTATGATAACCATATTTCAGCATCATATGAGAAGCTGGCGTTTTTGGCGGAGGAATTACTTGTCCTTCCCTAGTCACTACCTTCTTGTCTTTCTTGAAAAAGTTTTAAATTTTCGCTATCCACGACGGTTTTTCTCTACAATACTCATAATAAGCCATATTTCACGATTCTTTCTTTTCGACAAACTCACAACTCTGTTCTGTTTACTGTGTGCTATTCTGACCTATCCCAGCGCGTCTCACACTAACGCACCAATCTGAAGACTCTACATCACTCTCTACAGACCTAGCCCAGCGCGTCTCACACCAACGCACCAATCAGGACGTTCTTCGTTTTTCCCCCCACTGGCCAATCCCAGCGCGGTCTTTGTCAACGTCAGTTCTACTCCTGACCCCTCCTTTACAAAAATTATCGGCAGTTTATTCCTTGACTGAATCTTATTAGTTACAACGTAAAACACATTTCCATTGTCTGTTTTCGCTAAACAAAAGAGATAGTTTATTCTATCTTGCAAGAATACTGTTTTGTTCGATAAGTGTAGCACTTCCCTCTACCTTACCCTTCTTTCAAGCAAGGGGTAACCCGTTTCTCTGGGGATAAAACACATGTGGAGACTACACTGCTCCTGAGAATTAAGGCCAGAGTTTCACAAGAAAACCGGTTGCTATTTCACTCGTACGTATTTTCATACATGAAATGTCCCTATCATAACACAACCTGTGTTATCACCAATTTGAAAATCAGACAATGCACTATTCCGTGTGACTTCTCTTGCCACACGTGTCCACTTCCTACTTCCCGGAAGCTTCAATATTTCGACTTACACATAACATAATACAATTTGACATAAAATGTTAAACATATATAATCAATAAATCAATAATCAATAATCACCTAACTACTCTATAGTAACCATAACTCTGCTACCAAGAATGCTTCTTCCTGTAATTGTCTTACCTCATCCCATGTTTCAAAAATGTTAGCAAACAGCAAGGGACATGAAACATTCTCTTTTTCTCTCCTTCTGTTTAGCGAAACCATATTTCTGGCACAATATTGGGCTATTTCATCAGCATATCTGTTAACCACGGTAATGTAATCCGTCTCATTTTTGTGTGCAGCGTACTTTACCACTGCGATCTGTTTAGACAGCTGTATCGCCTCAAGCAATTTCTTCACAAACGCACCATTTCTAATTGGAGTTCCTGCAGACGTCCAATCTAAATCCATTGCTGCATTTATCTCTTTCTTATCATGATCTTTTTCTTCAAACGCCCAATGTGGTGTTTTTGACTCTTCTTCTATTACTTTTCTTTGAAACTTAACTCTTCTGTTTTCCACCATCTCCAAGAAAACCTTTTCCTCTTTCTTTAGTTCACAGGTAAGTCTAAAACAAAACAAAAACAATCTTGGAAACAATAATGTTCTACTTCAGTCTGAGATAAAATTAGTATTCAATTCTCATACAAAAATTGGGAAAGGAATTTAAAAAAAATAGAAATCTAATTTCAGGTTCAAGTTCATCAAAAGGAAAACAAATCAGCAATATTTATGTTTTCTTTCTTTAAAATCTTTCTTATTTCTTTCTGAGTCTGAACAAAGTCCTCACCAATATTGTGATCTTCATTTAGTATTTCAAAAGTCTTTTTTATCCTCAAGGTGGTTCTTCTTCTGAGTCAGTCTCTACATTTGATTCTCTCTCAAAAATATTAAAATACTTATTTTATTGGCAATAGCCATCTTTATCAGTATCTTCTTCTGACACTGTAGCAAGATACACCCACTCTGGTGAAGCATACATTTGATTAGGAACTCTCTTTCTGGCTGATCTCTTTCAATCAGTGATTCACTCTCATTTGTTTCCCAACCAAGCTGCTACTTGTTTCTAGCTCTGGATCTCAATGCTTTTTCTTGCAAGTTCTCTTTCTCAGAAGTTCTTCAGGCTCTAACTCTTCAGTGACAATTTTTAAATCTTGGTTTCTCTCAGACCTTCGATTCTCACTTTGTCTTGTTTTGTTTTCAACTTCTCTCTTATCTATTCTTTGGACAGCAAATCTTTTTCTTCCAGATGGAGTATTTTTTATTCTGATTTTCAGTTGCAAATCGTTAAGCTTTTTATTTGATCAGAGTCTACTTTTTGTTGCTACTAACATGCTTTGCTTTTTTGCATGGTACCAGCTCTTCACTCTGACCACCTTGTAACTGGACTTCTGGAGTTTCAAGCTCTTCATCTTAAATGGCACTCACTTGAAAACGTCTCTTTAGATTTCTTCTTGAGTTTTCAGCTTGATTTTCAGTCTGATTTCAACTTGATCTTTACCAGTTACAAAATGTTCTCCACCCTCTGGATACATTCTGCAAACTGTACTTGAATTGTCATTCAATTTGTAACTATACTCAGCAATTTGTATATCTTGATCATCAACTTCTGCCTCTTCTACTGTTTCAACTGTCAATCTTTGCATGAGCAGCGTAGATCCAATGAGGCTCCCCCGCACACTTGACTGCATTATTGGTAGTCAAGATGTCCTGGTGAGGTCAACTCCACCTTTCATCCAAACAGCTTTTGCAGACATGCTTTCGAATGAGAACTAAGGGCCAGATGTACGACCACAAAAAATAGCGACTCACTATTAGTGGAAAATAGCGAGTCGCTAATAGCGAGTCGCTATTCGCTACCTACAAACACCTCAGTCAACCAGATTGGGAGGGGAGCTGGTTCCTGATCCGAAGGTAACGGAGGAGTCCCGAATTGGAGGACAGAGAGACCAGCCGCAACCTCATTAACGCAAGGCCCTGCACAGAGATCGCAGCTCTGCAATGAACACACGTTAAAGCATTTATGAGAGTGTATATATCTATGTTATATGTTACAGCCCTGACGAAGTTCCACACACTGTGAAGTGGGAACGAAACGCGTTGGCTGTCTGTTGCAAAAGAAAATGAAATAAAGAATAAAAAGTTGAAGAACAAACCAACACCAGATTGTGATACTTAATTTTCGGTGCACCTCCAAATCGAATGTACTAGATTGCGAGTCGCTATTGACTCGCAACGCTATTTGGGCCACTCGCTATTAGCGATTCGCAATCGTCTTGCAAATAGCGATACCCATAGAAACAGCGTGTTTGCATGCGCTATTTGAGAGTGTGCGTGAAAATCTCAATAATGAACTCGCAAATAGCTAAATTGAAAAAAAAAATGTTTTACTTACATTTTGTGGTGAAGGACCCCAAACAGGAAGTGTTGCCCAAATCTACTCCTGAACACAAATAAACAAATGTGCAGGTGCAGCAGCATTGTGAGACACTGCTGAGAGAGAAAAGATGAGCAGCAAGGAGACCAATAAGGGAACTAAGCAGAGGCAGCGAAAGCTGAAGTTTGCAGAAAAAGAACTTGACATCATCACAGAAGAATGCTGCAATCATCATGATGAATTATTTGGCAGAGCCTCACACCACCTGGGTGAAAGTGAGAAAAGGAAGATCTGGCGCAGCATGCAGCGAAGGATTAATGCCCTGGGAGTAGCACACCGCTCCATAGATGAAATCAAGAAAAGGTGGTATGACCTTCGCTCCAGGGCAAAGGAGAGGATGGCAGAGCACCTGGAAGCAGCAAAACAGACTGGAGGGGGACCATCCACTTCAGCAGACCCGACACCAGCTGAAGCAATGGTGGAAGCCACCCTGGAGAGGGCAGCTGTAGCAGGCTTTGGGACCCTGGATACATCCCAGCCATCCATTAATCCTGGTAAGTGAAAACTGTGCATGTGACATGTGTATACCCACTAACGCCTGTACTGTGCATGCATATTAATCAAACACAAACATACATCCATGTACAAACAACAACACTAGTGTTGCATCATGGGAGATGTAGTCTGTGACAAAATAAGTGTAGTGAGGGAATGACTTGAGCTGATAAACATTGTTCAACCACTGATACAGTGAAGCACATCTTTTATCATCATCTGTCATCTCTTTTGTTACATAGACACACCATTGGAAGCAGAGGACACTGATGGAGACACATCGGGTAGCAAGGAGCCAGAGGAAATGGAGGAAGGGCAAGATGTTGGGGAAACGAGTGGGGACAGGTCCACTGACGTCCCATCCACTGCGGCTGCAACCACTCCAGTGCCAACACCGACTGCCACCTCTGCAGCGCAGCACGACATCACACCACCAGGCCCTCAGTCCACCCGTGTGTGTCTTTCACGGAGTACCCAACAGTCCCAGCGTCGGTCTCAAGGTCTGTCCACAACTGGGTCAATCAGCCAGGCAATGTCTGCTTCCATTGATAGGGAAATGCTGCAGATACAGCGCCTGCACAACCAAATACAAACACAGAGAAAATGTGACAATGTCCCGGGGCTTCCGCATGGTGACAACCAAACTGGCACAAAACCAGTCCAGAATCGAAGCCAAACTGGATGCCCTCACCAGCACTGTGGCAGACTTGACCAAGGAGTGGTCGGCAGAAAGAGAGAACCAGAGGCGCATTGAGCGCAGCAGGGGACAGAAAATAGACAATCTCACCAGGGCAATAAAGAGGCTGGCGCATGCAACTAATAGACAAAGCCAGTGCACACTTGGCCTCCAAGTGGAGATGGGCCACTACAGTGGCGATGTAGCGCGTGGTTTGGAAAAGATCACAGCTGCAGTAGAGACACTGCAGACGAACCAGTTAATTGGGGATGTTGGCCTTGGTGGCACTGATAGTGAATTGTCTAGCAGGAGCAACATATCAGCCACAGATACACCTATGTTGCGCAGAAGCAGCAGCCGCAACCTTGGGATGGGTAGTGGCACCTCTGGCCAGGCTACGCGCAGGAAATGAAAGTTTTGTGTTCCCCAAACATCTTTAATGTCCATTTAATTTCTTTACTATTGGTGACGAAACCCATTTATTTTCCATTATGTGGCATTATCCTACAGTTACTGATGGACATGTTGTCCTACTTTGAAAATGGATGTGTGAAGATTAAAACACCCATTGGCATTCACAATTAGTCATGTCTTTTGTACAGCTGAGTGTCTAGCTGGTGTGTACGTACCTTTCAGAAAAAGTTGTTTGCAATCTGGTCCCTGTGCCTTCTCCCCTCTGCTGCAGCGCTACCATCCCTTCGTTGTTGGGCAGGTGGTCCCGGGCCATCATCCTCAGAATCTGTGTCAGACACATCCATGGGCAGTCCACCCCTGCAGGCCATGTTGTGCAGCATGGCACATGTTGCCACAATTTTACAGACTGTCTCTGGCGCATACTGCAGAGCTCCCCCACTCTTATGTAGGCATCTAAAGCGCGATTTCAGTATTCCAAAGGTACGCTCAATCACTGTCCTTGTGCGCCTGTGTGCAGTGTTGTACCGCCTTTCATGTATGTTGTTGGGAGACAGGTACGGTGTGAGGCTCCACGGACGCAGAGCATACGCACTGTCACCTGTTGTGAGACATATGATGTTGATGTTAAATGCTTACAGACATGCAATGACATTAACAAAAGTTTGGGGACAGGTGATAACATTACCTAGGAGGTATCCATCATCAAAGTCACCTCTTTCTAACCTTTGATGTAGACCACTATGCCGGAAAATGAATGCATCATGGGTGCTTCCTGGGTATTTGGCTACAATATCTGTTATGATGTTTTTTGTGTTACACACTACTAGGATATTGAGGGAATGTGTGCTTTTTCTGTTACGAAAAATGTATTCGATGCGGGATGGTGGACATATGGGCACATGTGTCCCATCTATGCACCCTATTACCTGTGGGAATCTTGCTAACCTGTAGAAATCCATTTTTGTCTGGTCTAATTCCTCATTCTCATGGGGCATGTATATGTGTTGATGTATGTAGTGTAACATTGCGTCTAGGAAGTCATGGAAGAAACGCAAAAGCACACTCTGAGACACACCACCAGCCACTGCAATGACATCCTGGTAACTACCAGTGGCCAAGAGGTGGAGGGAGCACAACACCTGCACATGTGTGGGAATAGCATTGCTGCACATGGTTATACTCTCAAGTTGTGGCTTCAAGGTGTTAATGAGCTTTAGTATGACCCTGCTACTTAGCCTGTACTGATCATAAATCTCCTCTTCAGTCTTATCCAACAATGTCAGCCTGACTCTGAATATCCTCTCCTGTCTTCTTCTCCTCTGCAATGCCGCCATTATCCGCCTCCTCCTTGCTAACAAATAGAGGGCAGCCATTGTGGAAAGGTTTGGTATGCATTCTGGGTGTCTTTTTAAAGATTGAACCTGATTACCACCTGTTTCTGCTTAGTGGTAAATTGCATGCGCAAAATGCCCTATTTCCGCGATCTCGCAATTTGCGACTATTATGTACATGCAATTTTGCGACTCGCAAATTGCGATACGCAATTTGTTAGTCGCAAATTGCATGACCTAATATTGCGAGTCGGTATTTATTCGCAATTTGTTTGAGGCAATTGCGAGTGGGTTTTGTGCATTGTAAATGGCCATTTGTGCATGCGCAAATCATTTTGCGCATGCAAAATGGTCGTACATCTGGCCCTTAGGGCCTGATTTGGATGTCGGTCGGAAAGCCTCCGACTGCAGGTAGGAGGCTTTCCGACAGACATCTAAGGTTTAAACTCCGACAGCCGAATTACAAAGATGGCAGTTGGATTTAAACTGGCCGGTTAATCTGACTGGGTTCCGATGGGCTCAAGGAGCCCGTCAGCCAGTCAGAAGGGCATCTTATTCTCTGACGGACAGCGTTTCCGCCGTCCGGATTATGATGGCACCTTCCGACAGCAGTTCCATGTCAGCATTTCTGACATGGAACTGCTTTCGCAAATTAGCAGGGCCCCTTCCCCCCTGGCTGTATGGTTGTGGCCCTGGGGGGCCTGCCACATGGGTCTGGGATGTGCAAAAACGTCCATTTTTCAATGTAAGCTTGTGCAGCAGGCGGTTTCGGCCCACCACACAAGCTCCCATTGAAAAATGGAAGTTTGCCGACTGCACCATGTGCGGTCGCATCCTAATTAGGTGTTCGGAATGGCCAACCTATGGTCGGGCAGTTCCCTCACTGAAACGGCATCCGCCCAACATCGTAATAAGGGCCTAAGTCTCTTGCCTTTAAATTATGACGTGGTGTATGTTTGTAATCTGGTAGAAAATAGATTTTGATAAATTGCTGGCGAACAACTAATTAATCAGTCCTAAGGCGCACTTCCGTGGTAGGCCCGCAGGCTTTAAAACATTGGAACCATAAACTGGTGCTATAAAAAAATACAAATAAGTCCAAGTTCTAAAATTTCATTTCTTTAATGGCTGCTTGAATAGTTAAATCTTCCAGATTGAAGCGTAGAAATGCTCAAATTATATGTCCATAGAACAATGGGGGATATTAGCAACAACTTGCGATAATTATCGCAAACCGCGCTTAGCGTGTTTTTTTTTATCGCCGCGTATCGCTGGATATTATCGCGGAGATAACACGCTATTAGCAACGTTTATCTCCAATGCGATAAAATATCCAGCGATAGCGGCGAAATGCGTGAATATCGCTGGAAATCCAGCGATATTCACGCATTAACGCCATGTGGGACTTAGCCT
Source organism: Calotriton arnoldi (assembly GCA_963921515.1). NCBI lineage: Eukaryota > Metazoa > Chordata > Amphibia > Caudata > Salamandridae > Calotriton > Calotriton arnoldi. Next base: position 120,806 of record CAWUFW010017274.1, read on the forward strand.
GACAATCCACCTCCCATTGAACAAACAGGTAAGTCATGTTTTTAGCAGGTGTTAAGTTCTAGCGATAATCGCGCTTAGCGCGAGTTTTTTTATCGCTTTGCGTGCGTTGCTAATAGGGGGAAGTTGTGTTAGCGACTGTTTTCAGTCGCTTTTAGTTGGGAACGCCTACCTTGCATGTCATTAGCGATAATTATCGCTGGCATGCAAGGCGATGGGAAAACCGGCCGCTATCGCCAGAAAGCTGTCGCTAATGCCTGTTAGCGACAGCTTGCTGATAGGGCGATAAAAAAATCGCCGCTTTGGCTGCAAAAAGTGCCGCTAAAGCGGCGCTAAAGCCCTTGCTAATATGCCCCAATGTGTTTCAAATTCATGAGAAAAAATAACATTCTGTTTCATTAAGGACCCAATGCATTTCAGGTAAAAACCCTTAGTCAGATGTAACTGAAATAGAATATATGAAAACTATGAGAACGAGTCATGGGGACCATCCAATAACAATTTGAACAAGTAACAAATTCCTTTACCACCAGAAGGTGAACATACAACTGAATGTACAGACAGTTTGAGTTGTTTTTACAAAGACAAATGAACGTCTTCTCCCTATGCTTCTGCCGAGAAACAGTATAAATGTGCCATAAACGTGAAACCGGCCAGATGAACACAACGAAGAGATGACTAATGACAGAAAGTTACTGGCGTGCCGTAAGGTCAATAGTCAAAATGGTGCCCAGACCATAACAGTGAACACCGGTGTTCCTGATAATGCTGGTGTGTAAAATGGTGTAAGCGTGCTACTAAAGTGATTGAGACATAATTGGTTCCACAAAGTGATGATGAGTAACAGGAGGGGAATGGCATATTGTAACTTGAATTGCCAAAATGTTGCTCAAACATGACTGAAAATAAAAGTGGAAATAACATATCCATCCTGTGAAAGATTTGATATTGTTAGAAGCAACTGAACCTTTGTAGGTGGCTTTTTACCTTGATCTTTAACACAGATTGTGATAAGGTAACAGGCGTATTCAACATGAAATCAAGCTTAATCTAAAAAGCATGTTTAAAGGAAAATGAAACAGCTTTATGTGACTGCCCGGTATATTAATGTGAGAGAGTGCATCGTAACATTGTGGTGTGGAAGCCTTATTGCGTGAGAAAGAACAGATGGCTCACTTGAATGTTCTTGCAGCATACACGTACAATGTGAAATACGCCATTGTGAAATTCCCAATATTTGAAACAGCCACAGGGCAGACTAAACACTCAGAAGTGCATACTAAACACCCGGAAGTGCAACTTTGCAGTGAACATAAATAGAAAAAGTACACCAAGGATGCGTGTGTAGAATATTAGTGTACACAACAGATGTATATGTCAAACAATCATGAAATGTAATAGAGTGGAATACAATATAACTATCTAAATTATTACATGAGGAAATGAAAACTGGTTCACATATATGAGCATATAGCTAAACATTCATATGAATGACTTTAGCACAGAATATTTTTGCAAAATATTTGTGTCAAATTCAAAGACAAAAAACAAATGCCCGTTTTACAGCCATCGTGCTGTATAGATAAACACGAGATAAACAGTGGAAACAGATATAGAATGTGTTGAAAAAGAAAATGGTATTCATGATTAACATGTTTATCCGTTACCACAGTGATTCTGGTAAACACAAATAAATCACAAAAAACAGAACATTTCAATTTCGTCATTTAAACCTTTGAGTTCTGAGGTGTCTCATTTTTTTATCCAAAAGGCTTCTCTTGGCTAGAATTTTGTGATTATCAATTTCAAGATTGATCTGAATTACTTCCAAAATCTGAAATCTGATTTGCACAATATCATGGTTTCGCTCTGCCCAGTGTAATGCTGAACCAGAGTTTTTGCTCTTATTCCGTATTATACTTTTGTGTTCTGTTCTATTTTAACCTTCCTCTCAGTTTTTCTCACATATAATAGGCCACATGGGCATTTGATACAATTAATCAAATTTTGGGTGTTACAATCTGCTATGCGTTTGAGTTTTACAGGCAAACCTTTTTGCTGAAGAACCACCTCACTCCCTATGTTTACGTAATTGCAGTGTATACAACTGTAGCATTTCTTTGTGCCTGTATAAGACTCAGAGATAATGGGTGTTTTGGGTGCCAGCAATTCTTTTAGATCTTTTGAGCACTGGCAAGCGAAAACAGGTTTGTGGCTGAACAATCCTATAAAATCAGGTCCTGTCAGCAAATGTTCCCAAGGATTATGGATGCTTTGTTTGATTGCTTTGGATTTGTTTGAGAATTTTCATATGAACACCATCCTTTCTGGTTTATCAACTTTTGTTTTTCTGAATAACATAGTTCGCTCAATGGATTCTATCCAATATAAGGCTTTGTCTAATTTTGATGCAGGACAAACTTCTTATGTTGAACCTCGATTTGTATTTGTTTAAGTCTTGATTGTCAGATGTAATTCTTTTGATTCAAAAAAATAGTGATAATGGTAAATGCTGCTTTAAGTTTGAAGGATGAAAGCTATAGAAATGTTAGTGCGATCAGTAGGCTTTTTTAACATTTTGGTTTTGATGCCAGTGAATGTCAACTCGACTACTACATCTAAAAATGAAATGGTGGTATTGCTGATTGAATGGGTTAATTGAATGAGAGGGTTCCTTGAATTCAATGTGAGGATCTTATTCTTAAGCAATTCAAATTGCTTTGTTTGAGCAATCATTAGCTTTTCTTTAAGCCTTTTCTGCTTATTCACAAGACAATCACTACTATTCTTGGCCAATTTCAAAATCTCATCAATACATTTTGTTGACCAACACAATTCACTTTGCTGAACATGACTACTCATTTCTGATTTTAATTTGTTCATGAAAGCAAAAACAAAATGTTCAATGGAATCTTCCTCTTGGTTTTCGACTCCACTGTGATTTTTAGCTGTCTGTATCAACATCTAATAATAGGAGTGCACTGGCTTTTTCCATTTCAGCATTGTACTTAAAACCTTTTTCCAAATTCTATTCTTTTCTGGAATTTGTTTCTTCAAGTGCTCAATAAATGCCTTATATTTCAAAGCTAGATTTGGTGATGATGCATTATTAGGACTCTAAGGTGTTTACTGTGTTGGCCACCCTGCTACCACCTTAGACTCCAACCAAAAATCTCCTGGGACAAGAAATTCAAACAATCAATTAAAATCTGTCCATTAGCTCGTAACAAAGTGTCTCAATTCATGAATCTCATCATACCATTTTGCTGGGTCTCCTCTCAACTTTGTAAAATTCTTAGATCTGTCAGGCATAGGGTGGTCTTTCTCCAAACCTTTTTGCCTTTCTCGTCCATTTTTGCTGATCTTGTTTGTTGGCCTTAGGACTCTGTGCACGTTACTACTTCTAACCAGTGTTAAAGTGCATGTTTTCTCACCCTCAAATGTGGAGAAATTGGTTTACACCCAATGGCACATTTAATTTACTTGTATGTCCCTTGCAAAGTGGTACTATATTTACACAAGGCATGCCAATTAATGCTATGGGTGGGCTTGCAGCACTTTGTGCCCCTCACTTAAATAGACTTCTAAACATGTCTCAGGCCTGCCACTGCAGCCTGTGTGTTCGGTTTTAAACTGTAATTTCAACCTAGCAAAGGAAACCTTTTTAATACATATAAGTCACCCCTAGGGTTGGCCCTAAATAGCCCATACGGCAAGGTGCAGTATATTTAAAAAGTGGGACATGTACTTTTCATTTACATGTCCTGGTTGTGAAAAACCCTTGCATTAGTTTTTCATTACTGCAAGCCCTACTTCTCCCATTAAATAACATTAAGGTTAACTTATTACATTTAATAAGTGATTACTATCAATTTGAAATACGTAGGAATGTCGAGTTTGGTGTCTAAACATTTATAATTTAAAACCCTCTTTAATGGTAAAATTTGGATTTTTCTTGTCCCAACCATTGGGTGCATGCTGCCTGTTTGCTGGGTTGCATCACTAGGTGTAGCTGGCAGTAGGTCTTTGTATATTGCTCCCAAATAGTGAGACAAAGGAGCATAGATGTTGGCAGGATGAGCCATCAATGACTTGATGAGGGGGAGGAGCTGCCACCTACCAGACTTCCACATCACAAAGGCTCTGCCTGAGCACATTCACAAAGGGTTTGACACTAGTCTGTTGACACCGTAGACAATCTGGGGCCAGGGCAGGAAGGAAGAAATGTCAAACCACCTCTGGAGGTGGAAACCTCCAGAACCTTCTCCTACTTCAAAGTGGGCATCCGGTATAAATAATGGACCATCAGACCCAACTCTTTAGTACACCTCTGTACCTGTGGAAGACTCAGAAGGACTGCTGTGTTGCTCTGCTGCAAGAAGCACTGCTACTCTGCTGCTTTTCTACCTAAGTGAAAGGACTATACCTGCATCTTGAACCCAGAACCCCCAGAGTGACTCCAAAGGCTAGTTGGCTGACCTCCTGATCAGGGACAGAAAAGGCCCCAACCACCTTGAACGCATCACCTGGACTCTATCTGCTGTGAGGCCTATCCACCAAGTGGTTCCACCCCAGTGCTTGGCCCTTGGAGGTGGGCCTGAAGGTGCTCTGCCAGCCCAGCTGTGGTCCTGTAAGCAGAACTGCTGCAGCGCAAAGCAGCTCCATGCAGCCACATCGGAACCACAGCAGACCGACGCATCCCTGACACTGGACCTCACATCACAGCCCACAGTCTACTCAGAACCGTCACTGCGCGACACACTCTTGACGCAGGACTCTGCATCGCAAGCCTCTCATCAACAGCATCCTCAACTGCAATGCAGGATTCTGCATCGCGGCCACGCTGCTCTTCGGAACCACCAGTGCGCGAAGCATCTTCAACGCAGGACTTTGCATTACAAGCCTTTAGTCAACGGCATCTTCGACTATAACACAGGAGTCAGCATCGCAGCCCCGTAGCTCCTTGGAGCAGCTGCTGTGCGGCACATCCTCTAAGCACAATCTTGCAATACTTCGCAACCAGGATTTAAGATACTTTGTTCAGCAGGCCTAACTTGTTCCCTGTGTCTGGCCACTGCTCCATGTGACTTTGTCCTAGTTCAGTGCAACCAGATAACCGCAGTTGACGCTTTGTGCTTTTAAGGCACTGTGTTCACTTAAATCTTTAAAATTGTATATCTCCGGTTCTACTGGTTGGATATTTGCCTAAATGGTCTCCATAAAATTTTATTCTACATTTCTAATTTGGGTGGGTATTTTTCTTGTGTTAAGCCTGACTACTTTGTGCCAAGCTGCCTGTGGGTATGCACAGGTTAATTTTGGATTTGCTTGTGTTTCATCCTGACATAGATTGTGGCTGCTGCTTGAGTAGGGTTTCTCCACCCTCAACCAGTAACCAAGGGTGGATGGAATTCGCAGAGTTTCACTCTGCAGAATATCACAGAGTTACATAAAAACTCGGTGAGTTTCTGTGGAGTTCCGCCAATGAGTGAAAATATGCACGCCGCGCTGCTTGCGCTGCAATTTAGCGCCATAAGCACCATTAGTGCTGAAAAATCAGTGTGAACGGCACCATGTGGTGCGCTAGAGCATGCCGCCATTTGAGCTGATTTTTCTGCCGCATGAATAGAAAATCTACTTAAAGAGCAACAAATCTACTCGAGAAGAAGTCTTTTAACCACGACTGCATGCATAAGAAAATCACGCTAGGGGATGCTAAATCTCACTCGCCAGCTCACATTTCTGGAGCCTCGTGGGAAAATAATTCTGCACGTGGCAATTGGTGGAATTTGGCTGGGACTCCACATTACACGAGCAATGCGAAATTGCCAAACTGCGCAAAATCTGCAGGTGGAGTAAAACATTCCACCCACCTCTACCAGTAGCCATATTTCCAACATTTGTATTCAGCGGTGAGATTAGGACTTGTGTTTGCACAGTGCTATATAGTGATTTTGTGCTACACTAAAATCCCAGATAAATTATGTTTGACCAATTCGAGTTTTAAATTCTCCTTGATTGGCTATTTTGCTTTTTCTAAATGCACTTTCATTCTACCTATCTGTGACCATACCTGCGGAGATGGAATTTGAGCACATCAACCTGGAGAGCTACACTCTGGCTGAGCTCAAGCAGTTCTGTAAGGAAGGGGGACTGCCAACCAAGAAAAGCATCAAACTTCAGAAAGCCTTACGGGCCTGGACGGAGGTTCACCAGTGGATGACAGCAATAGAGAATAAGAATGAGGAGGATGATATGGAAGAGCAGGAGCAGGGCGTGAATTCATGCCTGAGATGCAGCACTCTTGGGAGCGGGATGACTCATCTCTTAGATTGGAACTCCTTTCCAGAGCAGAGAGCATTGTGTCTTCACAAGGCCTTTCCCCAGAGGAGCTGGTGGACAGGATGGCAGAGAAGGACTTCAGGCTGCAGATAGCCTAACTCAAGATCGAGGAGGCAGAAGCCCAGATAGCCATGGAGGAAAAGAAACAACTAGCCATGAAGAAAGGAGCATGGCCCATGAGCTAAGTTTCAAAGAGTTAGACATCAGAGCCAATTGGAGTTGAGCAATAATGGTGGGAGCATACTCACAGTGACTGAAGAGGACATGAGACTCCGCATACCTAAGGAATTGGTGCCTAGATATGTGGTAGGGAATGACATAGACAAGTGGTTTTCCGCCTATGAGGTAATCCTTAAGATGCACAGAGTCCCAGAGGAATTTTGGGGGCATCACTCTGTAAACACATTCCTGCAGTAGGCAGGGATATCTTGCTTACACTAGAGGTGGAGGACCAGATGAAGTACATCCCAATAAAAACAATCCTTGTCACTAAATTTTGACTCACCCCAGAAAAGTACTGCATTAGGTTCAGGGATCTTTAAAAGATGCAGAACCAGTCTTTGATGATTTCACTGGGAGTTGAAGTATAAGATTAAACAAACTTGATACTAAGGGAGTAGATGTTCAATATTTGTCTTACAGAGGTGGGCCATCACTTAGTTGATAGTAAACTCACTGACCCCATGGCGCTTGCTAAGTAGGCAGACCTCTGGATCTGCACCTAAGTGTCCCAAAAGGTATCTGGGAGAATCACCAAAATGGTGGTCGGGGTCCCACCAGAAGAAAGGACGAGGACTTGCAAATAAGAAGTTCTCTAAAGTCCCCTAAAATAATTCCCAAGGGAACAAATGTAACCAGTCCCAGTCTGAGACTAAAAGGAAGGGATTCTTTGATAAACAGACAGGGTGGTCTGTCCTCCAGTGTACTGAGTGCTCCATGTATGGACACTCTGAGGGAGACACCAAATATCCCAAGAGGACATAGCCCCCACCGGTGGGCAGAAACCTGTTTTGGTGAGTGTAGCACTTGGGGAGAAGATGGCACTAGCTATCTTGGGAGAGAGAGCAGTGGTTACCTTAGTGTCCCTAGGGGATAGAGAGATGGTGGTAAAAGCCCATGTGCCTTCTAATACTTCTAAGTATATGCAGTGGATCACTGTTAATGGGCACAGGGTGGAGGCTCTGAGAGACACAGGAGCCAGTATGACTACTCTGAAGTGTCATCTGGTATCTGCAGAGCAGGTCCTTGCTGATACATTTCAGGGCATAGTCGAGGACAGCCGTGTCTGATTCCATTTAAGTGGGGGTTTCAGGTTCTCTAAAAGTAGCTGTGCACTCTGCCATGCCTGTAGATTGTACGGTAGGCATTGACCTAGAACGCACTGTCTGGAAGGAAGTGGAGCTCTGGCCACATCTGGAGATGTTAGGCTTGCCTGAATGTGTCTGTATGACCACACGGTGGCCAGAGGGGAGTCAAGGAGGATTGGAGTCTGGAACAATGGCCCTGACAGCTTCCAAGAAGAGGAAGGACAAGAGGCAACAGAAGCCAGTCCCTGAAGTTCTCATGGCCCAGGTTGACAGGGTGCCTGAGGAAGCCACCCTGAGCCTACCAGGGAGGACATTGCTACCCTAGGAGACCTGCCAGAGCTTGCTGGATAGCAAGTTGAGGGTGGGCCTACCAGGGTGGAATTCTGCAGGGTTCAGAAACAGTGTGCAACTCTAGAGGGCTTGAGGAGGATAGCTGAGGCCCAGGCAGCAAGAGATACTTCTGGAGATCAGCTTATCTATTAGAAGAAAGACCACATATAGAGTGAGCCTAAGGTTGCTGGACCTGGGGCAGCCTGTGTGCTGGAGGTCCCCCACTGTTACAAGGCCTTCCTACTGGGGTTTGCTCGTGATATACCCCTGGCAGGATATCAGGGCCAGGACAAGACCTTTGACAGGCTTGTCCCCGACTTCTATTGGCCCCGGAGATGACAGCCTCAGATACGTTCTGTTGGTCTTGTCACACCTACCAGGCCGGTGGAAAAGCAGGGACAAAGCTGAAGACTCCCCTGACTCCCTTTCCTGTCATCATTGGTACGCCCTTTGAGTGGTTGGGCATCAACATTGTTGGACCCTTGGACCCCAAGATAGTCTTAGCCAACAGGTTCATCCTGATCTTGGTGGACCATGTCACACAGTACCCAGAGGCCATCCCTCTGTGGTCAGTGATTGTACCTGCAGTGACTAGGGCCCTGATGGGGACTTTTGCCCCTGTGGGGTTCCCCAAGAAATAGTGTCTGACAGACGCACTAACTTCATGTCATTGTACATGAAGTCCATATGGGATGAGTGTAGGGTAACTGTTAGAAATGGGGGGTCTCTAGTTGGCATTGGTTTGCACCTTTGTCCAAGTAGGGACCCTTGCTTCTAGTCAGGTTAAGGGTGTTACGCCCTTAGACAAACCCTACTCACCCCCTTGCTAGCTTGGTACGAGCAGACAGGCTTATCTCAGAGGCAGTGTGAAAAGCATTTGTGAACACATACAGTAATACAGTGAAAACACTACAAATGGACACCACACTAGTTTAGAAAAATAAGTAATCTTCATTTAAACCAAACAAGACAAAAACAACAACAATACAACATACAGTTATCAAGATATGACTTTTAAAAGGTAAAAACAGTTCTGTCCATAGTAAACTATAGATGCAACACTTTCAACACAAAGTACCTTAGATGCGCCAAAATCATAAACAAAAACAGCCACCAGGGAAGATGATGCATCGGTTCCTTACGCACAGGGAAGGTGATGGGTCGGATCCTTGCACCAGGGGAGGTGATGCATTGGTTCCTTACTGCCATGCAGGGGAAGTGATGCGTCGGTTCCTTATCTTAAATGTGCAGAATAGTTCTAAAACTCTGTTTAAGTTAGTTAAAGAACTATCTGGGGCATCTAGTGAATCCACCTCTCCTGTGCTTACAGACCTACAATGTGAAGATCTTGCTAAATTCTTCCTTAGCAAAGTGGAAAAAATACATTCAGCATTGAATGCTAAGTCAGTGAACATTACACAGCAAATTGAGATTTCTCCTGCAACATTGAGAAGTACTGAACAGCTGGAATGTCAGACTGCCGAGCCCACTTATAAATTGGAAAATTGGTCACTTCTAGATATAACATCCTTTAAACTGCTTCTTGACAGTCTCAAATCTGGCTCTCCTAGAGATTCTCTTCCTGTAGCTGTGCTGCAGAAGCTGGAGTTGCCATCTTTGAAGCTAATCATGGAGTTACTTAATGATTCCCTACAGGAAGCAATTGTTCCACCTGCATGGAAGCACGCTATGGTCCTTCCACTTTTGAAAAAAGCTAATGCAGACCCGACGCAACTGTCCAACTTTCGGCCTATTTCATTACTCCCGATTTTTTCCAAAATCTTGGAAAAACACATTAATTTACAATTGACTCACTTCATTGATGCTCAAAAGTTTCTACACTCTTCACAGTCCGGCTTTAGACGGGTTTCTCGATGGAAACTACTCTTCTCGGAGTAACAGAGTTGATGCGAAGCCGTTTGGATGCTGGAGAAACTGTGGCAATCATATTACTTGATTTGAGTGCCGCTTCCGACACAGTGTCTCATATCGTGTTATTGAAAGCTCTACAATCAATGGGTGTCATTGGCTCCGCACTCAATTGGCTTGCTGATTTTCTAACAGACCGCACGTTCCAGGTATTCTCCTCTACGGCCAACTCTAAAACCCATGTATCACCTTATGGGGTACGGCAGGGCTCCATTCTTAGCCCCCTTCTGTTTAATGTCTATGTCAGGCCTTTGGCTGTCATTGCTGAAGATGCTGGGTTATCTATTTTCTCCTACGCTGATGACACCCAAATAATTTTCTCCCTCTCTGCTGAACAGGCGTCTAAGTCATCTTCTCTTCAGAGTGGATTGCGGAATATTGCAAGTTGGATGCAAGCCAACTTGCTCAAACTTAATGGCGAAAAGACGGAAGTGCTAATTTTGGGGAAAAATAAAGATCTTTGGGGTCCTCAACACTGGCCTTCTGAAATGGGTGCTTTGCCTCAGCCTAAGCACCAGGTCCGCAACTTAGGCTTTATCATTGATGACCAACTATCAATGAAGCAACAAGCGGTGAAGGTGGCTTTGACCTGTTTCACTATCCTTAAATGGCTCAATAAAATCCTTTGGATGTTGCTTGGTTCCACTGAAAGAACTGTGGTCCAGGCTCTTGTCACTTCTAGACTGGACTTTGGTAACATCCTATACCTAGGAGCCAATAAGGATGTGATCCGCAAATTACAGGTGGTTCAGAATGTGTCTGCTAGGCTGCTCTGCCAGGTTCCCAGAATGGCTCCCATTTCAGGTTATCTTCTGGACCTTCATTGGCTCAGGGTGGAAAATCGGATTAAATTCAAAGCCCTGAGCTACATGTTTAAGATCAAATCGGGCAAGGCACCCCAATACCTGAATGTCCTAGCTCATCCTTATGTACCACCGCGCCTTCTCCGCTCTGCCACTCAGGCCAAATTTTCGGTCCCTAGGACCAGATTGTCGCGAATGGGGGGTCGGTCTTTTTCTTGCCTGGGCCCCTCTATGTGGAACTCCCTCCCCCTGCCACTTCGAAATGAAACAGTTTATGGGAATTTCCTAAAGGGCTTAAAAACCTGGCTGTTTAATCAATAGATCCTCCATCCTCCTTCTGCTCCTGTCAGGCGGCGCCAGAAAACCTTCGGGTAACTGTTGCGCCTTATAAAAATAAATAACATAACATAACAAGAGGAGGTGATGCGATGGTTTCTTACTGTGCGGGGAGGTGATGCGTCCGTTTCTGACTGCGACCCCGGTGTTGTTGTAGACTTGCCGCCCCGGTGCAATGCGTGGGGATTCGGGGATGAGTCGGTTCTCGATGCGGCGCTGGCAATGGCGCTGCATTGATCTCCCCAGCCACGGTCCCACGATGCGTTGGTTCTCGCAGTCGCACAACAGGGCCTGCATCGGAGTCGGTGCATTAATCTCGGACTTAGGAGACCGGTGCACGAGACTTGGCGTGCAGTGATTTCTCCAGCCGCGGGCAGGTGCTGCGTCAGTTTCTTCAGCGGCACGGTGGCAATGCGTGGGAATTCTTCCCGCACGGTTGTGTTGCATCGGAAATGGGTGCGATGCATCACACTTCTTTAATTGATTCTCTTTTCTGAGCTCCCAGCAGCAGGACAACCTCCAGAGGCCCAATACAGGAATAGGCACCTCTTTGCAGGTCAGAACACCCAGCAAGGGAGTTCAGGGGAGCTGGTGGGGAAGTCTTTGTGTCCCTGAGACTTCATAACAGGAGGCAAGCACTTCTTCAAGCTCTAGGAGATCTTCTTCAAGCAGGATACACAGCACACAGCAAAGTCTTTGTCCTCTCCTTGGCAGAAACAGCCACTGCAGGCCAACCCCAGACAGCACACAGCAATACATCTCCTTCAGCTTTTCCAGCTCTACTCCTTGGCAGAGGTTCCTCTTGAGTCCAGAAGTATTCTAAAGTTCTGGGGTATGGGCCCAAATATCTTTACTCAGTTTTTCTTTGTTCTCTTATGGCAGAGAGGCTCTGTGCTCAGACAAAACCAGTTCTGTCCTCCCTGGTCCAGCTTCCCAGCAGGGGGTGAAGACAGCATTGTGTAAGGCAGATCAGGGCCATTCAGGTGCAAGGAAATCTCCTCCCCCTACTTTTAATGCAGCTGAGGTCTATTTAGCCCAGCCCTGACTCATCCAGGAAAGGCAGGACACAGCTCAACCCCCAGTGGCTGTCTGAAGAGAATGCACATCCTCAGCCCCTGTCACTCCAAAGCCAGACAGTCAATCCACAAACCACCAGATGCGCACAGGATGGCTAAGCAAGAAAATACCCACTTTCTAAAAGTGGTATTTTCAAACACACAATATAAAAATCATCTTTACTAAAAGATGCATTTTTATATTCTGCGTTCAGGCATAATAAACTCCATCTTCCTACCTTGTCCCGATGGGAAGTTATACTTATAGGATGTTATAAATAAACTCCTGTACTATCCTATGGGACAGATAGCCTTTCCATAGTGAAAAATGAATTACACTATTCACTATCAGGACATGTCGCACACACCAGGACATGTTCTACCTTTCACATACACTGCACCCTGCCCACAGGGGTACCTTGAGCCTACCTTAGGGGTACTCACATGTAAAAAAAAAAGGGAAGGTCACGGACTGGCAAGCGGGTGCGCGTGCGAGGTCGGCATGAGAGTAGAGACTGTGTGCAGACACTGCAGTGGCAGGTCTGAGACCCCTTGGAAAGGCTGCCTGTGTGGGTGGCACAATCAGTGCTGCAGGCCCACTAGCAGCATTTGACACACAGGCCCAGGGCACACAAAGTGCACTGTACTAGGGACTTAGTAGTAAGTCAAACAAGCCAATCATGGAAACACCTATCCATATGCACAATTTACATAGGGAGCACTTGCACTTTGTCACTGATCAGCAGTGGCAAAGTGCCCAAAGCATCTAGACCAGCAAAACATTATCCAGCACACAGCAAAAATACAGGAGGCAAAGGCAAAAAAGACAGGGAAAAACTACACCAAGGATGCCAGGTCTAACAGTAATCAATAAGTTCTCCACACCCTATCACCCTCAAGCACACAGGCTTGTTAAAGGATTCAACAAGACCCTCAAGGGCATGATTATGGGTCTGCCTGAGCCGATGAGGCAAAAGTGGATGTCTTCTTGCCATGCCAGCTGTTCGCCTACAGGTAGATGCCACAGAAGGCGGTTGGGTTTGGCCCATTGAGCTCCTTTATATACACCCTGTTAGGGGACGCCTCGTGAGATAGGAGTGGGAGCAAGCTCTCAGGAAACAACTCAGGCTTCAGTCAGCAACATGCTGGCACTCCGCAACTGGATGTAGCACTTCTGAAGAAAGACGAAAGATAATCTTGAGTCCAGTCAAGAGGTAATGAAACTCTGGTACCACCAGTATGCCACTTTGGTGGATTTTCAGCCTGGCCAGAAGGTGTGGGTCATGGAACCTGTGGATCCCAGAGCTCTCTAAGACTATTGGATGGATATGAGGTGAAGGAGTGGATGGGGGATGTCAACTACCTGGTGGATATCAAGAAACCTATAAATCCCTTAATGGCACACTACATAGACTTCCTCAAACCACACATTGAAAGGTCTGAGGTCACCATGCTCTTGGTGACAGATGATGGAGTGGAAGAGGAGAGTAAACCTCTCCCTGACCTCCTGTTCTCCAAGGAGCACGATGGGTTAGTACTTGACCCCAGAACAGCAGAGTGACTGTCGGTTGTTATTGGGGGAATTTACTTCTCTGATCTCTCTCACCCCTGGACTGACAGTTATATAGCCAAAATATAGATACTGGAGACAGTTTGCTTTAAAAAAAATTAAATTTACAGGCTGTCGGATAAGGTGAGGGCCAGTACTTAGGAGGAAGTCTCCAACATGTTGGCATTAGGGAAATTGAGCTCTTCAACAGTCCCTGGTCCAATCCAGCAGCACTGGTACCCAAGGCTGCCCCCCCAGGCACAGCCCCAGAACTCCGGTTCAGTATGGACTACAGGGGACTCAATTCAGTCAACAAGACTGACACTCACCTCATCCCCAGAGCTGATGAGCTCATCAACAGACTGGGAGCTGCCAAATTTGCCAGTACTTTTGATCTCCCATCAGGGTACTGGCCAATTGCTCTGACTGAGGGGGTAAAGGAGAAGGCCACTTCCAGTTCAGGTGATACCCTTTGGCTTAAGAACGCCAATGTCACCTTTCAGAGGTTGGTGAACAGGGTCCTGGCTGGGAAGGAGGAATTCTGTACCACCTACCCGAATGACATAGCTGTATTCAACTCCAGCTGGGAGAAACACCTCCAGGAGGTGCTTCAGGTGGACCTGACTATCAAGGCCAGCAAGTGCACAATAGAGCAGGGTACTGCGGCACATCAGGGCCACATGGTGGGCAGGGGCAAGTTGAAGCACTTCCATGCTAATATTGGTACTATCCTTGTCTGAAAACCCTCCAAAACACAGACTGAGGTGAGGGCCTTCCTGGGTCTCACTGGGTATTACAGGAGGTTTGGTAAGGGTTATGGAACCATTGCTGCCCCCTTAGCTGAAAAGACTTCCAAAAAGAAGGCTAAAAAGGTGATCTGGACTGAGGCCTGTCTAAAAGCCTTTCACTCCCTGAAGAGGCCATGTGTACAGCACCTGTAAAAGGCTTTTGACTTCTCCAAGGAGTTCATTGTGTAGACATTTGCTTCAGAGAATGGTGTTAAATGAGGAGGGCCTAGACCAACCTGTAGCCTTCGTGAGCATGAGCTTACTTCCCCAAAAACAGAGATGGAGTGCTATTGAGAGAAAGCCCTTTGCTGTAGTGTGAGCGCTGAAAAACCTGAGACCATACCTGTTTGGGACTCACTTCCAGGATCAGACAGGCCAGAGAACCTTAAGATGATTCATACAAATGAGGGGTGAAAATCCAAAGTTGTTGAGGTGGTCCATTTCCCTACAGGGAATGGACTTTACGGTGGAACACTGAATCTGGGTCAAACCTCTCCAGTGCTGATGGTCTATCTAGGTTCTGCAGCCTTAGTGATGAGAACATCCAGGAGGTTGGGTAATTCTCCCCACTTTCAGATGAGGGGGGACACATGTTAGACCTGCCATCCTTAGGGTGGTCTTCTCCCAAACTTTTTTGCCTTTCTCCTCCATTTCTGCTGATTCCATTTTTGTTGGTCTTAGGACTCGATTCACTTTACCACTGCTAACCACTGTTAAAGTGTGTGTGCTCTCTCCTTCAAACATGCTTACACCCAATTGCCACATTTAATGCACTTGTAAGTCCCTAGTAACTTTCTTTCTTTCTTTCTTTCTTTCTATAATTATTTATTTATTAAGATTTATATAGCGTGAACATGACCCTTGAGGGTATCAGAACA
The DNA here is from genome assembly GCA_963921515.1 of Calotriton arnoldi. Lineage (NCBI taxonomy): Eukaryota > Metazoa > Chordata > Amphibia > Caudata > Salamandridae > Calotriton > Calotriton arnoldi. The sequence goes on from CAWUFW010017274.1 coordinate 136,120, forward strand.
CTTTACAAGTGGTCAAGAAGGGGAAACAGGTAGATCAAAAACAACAACATAAAATCATATTCAAGACCAGTACATGATGTGATCATTTCCCAAGTGAGGGATGAGCACCCCCGCCCCCTTCCCAGGATCCAATTGACATATCAACAAACAAGGTCCTAACAGGCGAGTATTAATCATGAGTGCAGACAATGCATCAAACCATGGCCCCATGTGCAAAGTTCATGTGTTCTAGGTCAGAAATGTGTTCATCAATAGCATTTGGACTTTTCTTGGGGTAGGGAGTTCCAAATGCTCTGGGTGATACCCGAGAAAGCCGGATTGTAGGTTTTCATTTTGTGAAATATGATTGGTTTCAACAGTAAGGTGCTGGTGCTTCTAGAGGATCTGCAGCCACCTGATAGCTCTAGTTTTTGTGCAAAGTCCCTCGGAGTGGTGAGGTGTAGGACTTTATGGGTCATGCAGATAATTTTTCACTGTATCCTTGCCTCATAAGGGAGCCAGTTTAGAGATTTCAGATCAGGAGGAATATGATTTTATCTTTTTGATCATGTGATGAACCTTGCAGCAGAGTTATGAGAGGCCCTTAGTGGTGGAAGCTTATATCTAGGTAGGCCGCAGAGGATTGCACTTCCGTAGTCCAACCTGGAAATCATTAGGGCTTGAACAACTGACATGAAGTCATCGAGGGGAGGAAGGGTTTTAGTTTTCTTAAGATGTTCAAATGGAAGTTCACTCCTTTGGTAACTGAACTAATATGCTCCTGTATGTTCAAGTTCTTGTAGAGGGGTATTCTCCTTGATCTCATAGAATCAATAAAGTGTGGAACGTAGTTAAGAGCTGTTAGATGCTTCATCCATACTTCGATATCAGGTGACTGTTTGGGTGGGGTGATTAATAGGAATTCCATTTTGAGGGTATTTAGTTTGAGGTGGTTACAGGTCAACCAGTTTTGGGCTTTTAGTAGAGTTATTTGAGAGAATTGATATTGTCTGGTGAAGAGATTTTCAAGTATAATACACAAGTAAAGGTAGTGATGGTTCAACAGGATTGCACGTCAATCATGGACAGTAAATTCTTTTGATTTTTCAATAAATGCTAATAGTATTGGTGCCCCTCAAGGTAACCGAATAAAGACACCCCACTACCACAGATGTCACCCCACAGGAGTTCCTAAGAGCTCCCGTGCAGAACTTAAAAACCACTGTACCTCGGCACTCTTAAAATATCTCACAGTTGTCAAATAATATGACACAATTACAGTTCAGCAAATGATGTGATTACTCACAGGAAACCAATCCATACAATCAGTCTAGTGCACAATATCATTTAATATCAAGTGATGACATTTCATACAGATGTACACAACCAATAATCAGGGTATGATCCAAGACACAGACATATATTCTTTAAAAGTCCACAGAGGTCAAGATCATACGGCCTCTTTGTTAGCAGTGATGGAAAAACAGCCAACACGTGTTTCGTTACAAAGTAACTTCTTCAAGGCTTTAAATATAGATGATTGTGGATTCAAGAAGATTCCGATTTTTTCAAAATGCTAGTATCCTATTGTTGGTGGCATTGAAAACATTTGAGAAACCCTTAGGAAATCGTGTGAGTCTCTGGTCAGTCGTATGAAGTAACCCCAAATGGGGCAATATTTAAAGGAGGGATTCGTTCGGTATTTTGCTTACCCCCAATGACGCGAAGCACAATGTGCTAGTCTCCCACTCGTATTATGTAGATATCTCAGAATAGCATTCGTCTAGTAGTCTTGTGTTGAGTGATATGAAAGGCTATGATATGCCTCTCTGGAAACGGCGCGTCCACCGTATTCCGACGTCGTATACCCAAAGTACTGTAATTGTGTCATATTTTTTGACAACTGTGAGATATTTTAAGAGTGCCGAGGTACAGTGGTTTTTTAAGATTTTCAAGTATAGTTGGGTTTCATCGGCATACATGTGATGATGGATGTTAGATAGTTTCAGAATTTCAGTTAAAGGCTCCATGGACTGGTTGAAGTGAGTAGGTGAGAGCGTGGACCGCCTGTGGGACTCCTAATGTGACCAGCGGGGAGTTAGACAGGGACCGATTAAACTTCATTCTTTTCATTCTGTTATGAAGAAACGAGGTGACCCTGAATGCCCCATACTGCATTCCAGTAGGGGTAGGAGGCTATCATGTTTGAAGATATCAAAAGTTGATAAAAGGTCAAGGAGGATTAGAAGGCACGATTTGTTTTGTTACAGCATTTTTAGCGCATCATCAACTATGTGAGTGAGAGCCATTTCCATGCTGTGGCCCTGAGAGAAGCAGGATTGGAATTGGTCTAAAAGATGGAATTGATCTATGTGATTGTATAATTGGACATAGACACATTTCTCAAGGAGCTTCACCAGAGTCAGAATGTTAGAGATTGAGTGAAAGTTGTTTGGGCCCGTGTGATCTACAATGGGTTTTTATTCAAAATAGGGGTTACCTGCCCAGATTTTAGGCAGTCTGGAATAATGTCTTGAATTAAGGAGGTATTCAATATCTTGGTCCAAAGTGGGAGTACAGTTGTTTTCATCTCCCTCAAGAAGTTCAGTGGCAGAGGGTCACTGAAGTGATTTGAAGGTTTCAATGCTGTTAGAATATTGAAAATGGCGATTTCATCAAAGGTTTTAAATATGTTCCACAAAGCGTTGTTTTAGGACGGTGCCCTTGAAAACAAGGGGGCTCATCGATACAGGGTGAGGGGGCTGATATGTGGTATGATCAGAAGGAGCTCCAATGCTCACCGTAAATCACAGTCAATTTCTTTTGTCTGTACCAGGAAGAAGGAGGCACATTCCTAACAATTTGGCTGTGAACTGAACCCAGTTGGGAAATGGTTGTGTTGTCTATTAGATTGCAATTTGACTAGTTCAAACAATTATTTTGGTTGATTTCTGGCTTTATCAAGTTGCTTTCTAAAGAAGTTAGCTTTCGAGCTTCTAATGTGTTTGTTAGAAATGTTCCTCAGCGATCTCCAATGCTTAAGGTGTTCTAGGGACGGTGAGTGTCTCAATGAGCATTCAGCTAATCTCAGATTGCGTCTTCAGCATTAAGGCTACCATTGTATCAAGGTTTGGACTCTTTAGTTGACATTCTTTTTAGCTGTAATGGTGCAATTGCGTCATGAATGTTCAGCATGGAGTTGTTGTAGTGATCGGTGAGGTCTTGGACATCTGACATGTCCAAAGGAGGAGGCAAGATGTTATTGCTGAGGGATGTCATTTCATTTATGTTTATGTTTCGCATACTCCTCTTCCAGTGTCTGGGTTTCTTTGGCTGAGTTGTTTTTGTCCTTGAGGACTCTGTGACAAGGTAGGCGATGTGACAATGGTCCGTCCAGTTGCAAGAGATGATACATTAAAAAATGGAATTGATCTCAGCAATAATTAGATCCAGGGTCGCACCCCTGATGTGGGTAGGACTGTCACAGATTTGGGTCACGTTGAGGTCTGCTAGGAAGGTCTTGAGGCTGTTCACAGCAGGGTCGTTCAGGTCATTCCAGTGGAGGTTGAAATCTCCAAGGAAGATCTGGGTGCAATGTTGTCCCACGTTGATTGAGATCATTTTCATAATTTGTTCTATGAATGAAAGGTTGTCTCCTTGGGGATGATAGATTGCATGCAGTTTGCATAGTGGCCTGTTGTTACTCATAATGTCAATGCATAGCTATTCACAGGAGGATAAAGCAACGGTTTGTAACTGTTTCACTGTGAGACTGTTATGGTGCATGCAGGCGATCCCTCTGCCTGGTCTGCTAGATCTATCTAATTTTATAATGTTGTGGCTGGGTGGGACTAGTAAGTCAAGGATTGGTGTAGAGAAATCATTTAACCAAGTTTCAGGCTGTATTAAGAGATCAAACTCATGTTCAAAGATGAGGTCAGCGATGTCCGCCGCATGTCTCACTGCCGATCTGCAGTTGAGTTGCATAAATTTCAGGTATGAATTAGTGACCACTGAGGAAGTCTATGTGATGGGATTTTGCTTAAGGTTAGATTTGTTAATGACTTTGAGATTAGGCCTGGGTTATCTGTATGGGTTCACATGAATAGTTTGGATTTTACCAAAATTGTCTGGGTTACTGTGATGAGTGGAATTATATGAAATGAGGAGGGCGCAAATGCTGCTGTCAGATTGTGAATCTTTAAGTCTGGTGGGATGAGTGGAGGCTTTAGAGTAGGGTTGGGGAGATGCTGAGACTGTTGAGGTCATATTGACTCGAGGGTGTGACGACAGCCTGGTGTGGGAGTTAATGAATTGGGCGCGTTGAATCTCTTTTTCCCCAGAGTCGTGTTGGACCCGCAATTCTTCGGCAGCTCTAAGGTGATGTTTATTAGGCTTTGTAAGTCTGCCTTAAATTGTTTTATGTCCTGTGTAATCTCACCAAGTCTAGATTCTATTGAGGTGTGGGAACAAGTGGTCGTGGTTAGGATCAAGGGACCAGGTGGGGGAGGGGTGTTCAAGAGGCCAGGTGAAGTAGGGTGTTCAGGCATGTGGTGTTAGAATATTGCTGGCCTGTGAGAACCAGTGGAGGATCGGTTGGGTTGGAGAAGGAGATAGACTTGAGGGTAGGAGGTAGAGAGCTGTCTGAGTAGAGGAGCTAGGGTAGTATGGATCATGGTGCTAGTCAGGTTTGGGAGTACGGACTTTGAGAATATCCTCGTTTGGGCCATGGGGAGTGTCTTAGACAAGCTATTGGTATCAACAACTGTGAGATCGGATGTCGAGTGGAGAACCAGGGAGATGGTGCTAAGTCCATTGCTGTGCATTTCAGTGACCGCTGCTTTAGAGGTTTGGTATGGGCACAGTCTAGTTTGTCAGATCATGGAGGTAGACTCGTATCCCTCAGGTGGTGGTGGAGAATTGGTATTGTGAGTGCTGATCACCGTGGAGGAGTGAAAAGGGGAGATGGCAGGAGCGCATAATGGGGGGGGATATGAGTGGACAATACTTGGGGATCCCTGTTGAGCTAGAACAACCATGGGAGTGGGAGGGGAAAATTCATGACTAGTAACAAAGTTTTTGATGATGGAGAACATTTAGTCAAATACTTCTAGGTTGCAGTCAGTACATTGGATGAGTATAGTCCCGTTGTTATATAGGGAGATGGATGTATCTGCTCTGCAGTAGAGATAAGGGGCTAATGAGAGTCTTAGACCACATGGAATTTACTTGGATGAAGTGTTTTAGAGCAGTAAGTACAAGACTTTCATCCATTTTGCTCTTTTTTTCGTGTAGAAGATAAGATCACTTATTATATCTCCTTTTCTTTTAGCAGAAATAGGGGTCACAAATTAGAATTTCTGGGTGGGATTTGAGAAGTCTGGGTTTTACGTTCTTGGATGCTTTTTTTGTTAGCTTAGGAAGGTACTTAATTTTATATGCATTGCAGCCCGCTAGCTCCAGTTTGGGGTCCAGTCATCTAGGGGAATTAGGATCCATGTCTGAGCGGACGCCTAATACCAGATAGTCCAATGGGGTGGAGAGTGAGAAAAGCTCCTAAAGGGAGGAAGGGATGGAAGAGTGGAGTGGGGGATAGGGTCAGTTATGAAACCCAAAACCTGAGGCAGATCATGCTAAATATGGAGGTGTGAATCAGAGAAACCTAATAAGATGGTCGCCCCCTTAGCAGCCTCAGGACGGAGGTCATTCAGAGAGATGAGAGTCCTCTATCTATTTCTAGGTTTCTGGCTGGTTAGAGTGATATAATTCTTACTTTCTGGGGGGATGTGGACCTCCTTCCATTGTAAGTAAAATGACAAAGTAGTGACATATTTCACTTATTACATTCACAGGAACCATTATTATCATATAGGCCCACCAAGAGCAGTTGCAACTCATGGGCCCTATGTCCTCTTGCCCTGACTTATTTCTTGCAGCATCCAACTAAGCAGTAAAGGTCTAGCAGATCCATTGTGAAAGAGTGGCAGTAGGTCAAGTGCCGTTACAAGATGGCCAAACCACTAGAGTTACATTTGTGTAGTCATGCAAAGCAGTCCTTCTTTACTTTCAATGAAATTTAGCGACTAAAGGTCCTATGTCCATTGCTCATGTGGGTGCCATTTTTAAGATGGTGCCCTCTAGTGGGGAGGAGAAGAGGGAGACCCCCAAAACGGAGAGCGGTCCATGCCAAGCGTGTCCTCCACTGTGTTCAAGGGGCCCTAAAATAACCTCAGCATAAATGGATCAGGAGTTGTCTGTAGAGAAATCAAGCAATGAAGACCAGCAAGCCAAAGCAGAGGAGGAGTGCACCAAGCTCAAGGTGTCAGCCTCAGGCAAAATGGGGAAAGCGAGTTAAAAGGCATTACAATAGTATCACAATAGCTCAATCAGGTGCCGCCCCACAAATCAGCCCCAAAGTACAGCTGAGTAAGAAGCGGTAAAGTGTTACTACATGTGGTACTACATGTGGTGTTACATAGTGGTACTACATGTACCCCAGGCCTGTAAATTAAATGTTACTAGTGGGCCTACAACACTAATTGCGCCACACACTTAAGTAGCCTTTTAAACATGTCTCAGGCCTGTCATTGCAGCCTGTGTGTGCAGTTTTAAACTGTCATTTCGGCAAAGTAAACCTTTTACCAGGCCTATGTCTTCACTTTTAATACAAATTAGTCGCCCTCTAATAGCCCTTAAATAGCCAATAGGGCAGGCAGCAGTGTATTAAAGAAGTGGGGCATGTACTTTTAACGTTTGCATGTCCTGATAGTTAAAAACTCTTACATTCATTTATCACTACTGCAAATAGGATAACATTAGATGAACTTATTACATCTAATAAATGATAATTTTCAATTGGGAGCAGGTGGGAATGTCGGGTTTGGTATCTAAAGAGGATCATTCATATAATATCAATCCATACAATATCGATACACAAAAATATCGGAAATTAAATATTGATCACAAAAATATCAACTTCCTATACTTAACTAGTAAAACCACAAATATCGAGAACAAATATATAGTTGTTGATTTTTAACTGCACCGAAAACAAAAGTGTTAGATACAAAATTATGGTTACCCTTAAATTAAAATATAATATGTCAACAGTATGGTTACCCACAATATCGATAACAATAACATTGCCCAAACAATTTAATGTTAACTAATAAATATTTATTTTGAAAAACACTTAACATAATACAGTTGCTTGAAATAAAACTAAATTGTTTTGTACTCATACTTAAGTTAAACAAAACAAATATATATATCAAAGTATATAATATACATCGAAAATAATATCTAAATTAGTGTTTAACATAGAAGGACAAAACTAAAACTAAACCAACCAATGAAATAAATCTAAAAACAACTTTAAACAATAAAAAACAATCAAACAATTAAATTAGCAATATAAAAGGCACACAAATTTAAACAACTTACTACTTCAAAAACGACAAGTGCTGCAAGTTGAGGACACTCTACCAAGCCATTACAAAAAAATATACATTTTAACAACTACCTAACCAAGTAAGTAGAACTTATATTTGCACCAAAACGTATCTGTGATTAAACTCAAAAATGTTAATTTACCAATAATTAATAAAATACTATCCAACTAATATCTTTTACATAGACATCTTAAAAGAAAAACCCACACCTAGAAACAGCGATACACTGCATGAAAATAACACCTATCACAAACCATCAAAAAGACATCCAAAAGTAAGTATACATACATTAACACAAAGGTATAAACTATCTCAAGAAATAAGCAAAAGTAAACCTAACGACCTTGCCGACTACAAACTAACAACAGATTTACCTTCAACCCCTTCGGTGCCCATGACGAGCTGGACTCGTCATGGCACACGGTGGGCGTGTGCTCATGACGAGTCCAGCTCGTCATGGCACCCACCCACGGGGGAAGCACTGGCGCTCCCCCCATGGGTAGCCCATATGCACCGCCAGGCAGGGATGGCAGCGGAAGAGTTTCCGCTGCCACCCCCGACCCCCCACTCGGCGATCCTGTAACATCAGCGCGCACAGCGCGCGCCGACGTCATCAGGAAGCGCTGGGACGCCTGGAAGCCATTATGCTTCCAGGCGTCCGGGGAGCGAGGTGAGTTTTCTCTGTTCCGGTGGGGCGGGGGGGGGCATTTGGCGATGCCTTGAGGCATCGGGGGAGAGGAAAGAGTTTTTCCTCTCCCCTGATGTCTCAATGCAGGGCATTCCTGCTGCACGATCGCGCACAGCATCGCAATCATGCAGCAGGAATGCCCCCACTAGACACCAGGGATGTCTTTTCTCATGAAAAGAAGCGACCCCTTGGGCAAGGGTCGCTTCCTTAGGGGGATAATTTATTTGAAGACTTTTCTGCCCCCCCTGGGGACAGATCGCCCAAATTGTGCGGCGTTTCTGGCGCCAGGGGGGGGCAGAAAAGCCCACTAGAGCCAGGGATTTTATTAAAATTAAAAAGGAAGTGACCCCTTGGGCAAGGGTCGCTTCCAGGGGGCCAATTTTTTTTAATGGGAATTCTGGCCCCCCCCTGGGGGCAGATCGGCCCGTAACCCCACTAGACACCAGGGATGCATTTAAATGCATTTAAAATTTAAAAGGAAGCGACCCCTTGAGCAAGGGTCACTTCCAGGGGGCCAATTTTTTTTAATGTTTATTCTGCCCCCCCTGGGGGCAGATTGGCCTGTTTTTTTGCCCTTTCTGCCCCCAAGGGGGGGCAGAAAACCCCACTAGACACCAGGGAGGTATTTAAAATTTAAATGGAAGCGACCCCTTGGGCAAGGGTCGCTTCCAGGGGGCTAATTTTATTTTATGTGTATTCTGCCCCCCCTGGGGGCAGATCGGCCCTTTACACTAGACACCAGGGAGTTCTAAATTTAAACGGAAGCGACCCCTTGGGCAAGGGTCGCTTCCAGGGGACTGATGTATTGGTTATCTTTTTTTCTGCCCCCCCCCGGTGGCGGATCAGCACGTGTTTCCCGGGGGCAACCCCCACTAGGCATCAGGGATTTTGTTTTGTGTTTAAGGTGGTAAAATTTGGTTAATGTTTTTTCTGCCCCTTTTTTGGCCTTTCTGCCCTAGGCGGGATGGGGGAGGCAGAAATCCTTACTAGGCACCAGGGAGTTATTTCTTTTGCAAGGGGGGCACATTTCTGTCTGCTGTTTTCTGCCCCACCTGGGGGACAGATCGGCCTGGCAGACAACCTCACCTGATCCCTTGGGCAAGATCACCCCCCATTTTTCTCAGCCCTATTTGAAGGCCCATCTGGCAGATTGACCATTTGGGTAGTGACATAGTGTGTTATAATGTTAATTGTTTTATTTCTTGTGAATTGCAATTGTAATGCTTTATTTCTCCCTTTTTGTTCTAGTGAAAGGCGTTTGCTCTTCAGACTGTTCCAGTTGCGGTTTCGTTACTGGTGGTTCTGCTGTTTGTGTAGTTGCATGTGTTTGGCAAGAGACTTTTTTTTGTGCAATGTAAATGTGTTTCATTTCCCTGCATGAATGTGTTTTTTGCAAATGGTGTAATAATAGCAGTATGTTTGGCTTCTGTTTTTTGATTGTCAAAAACTTTTTGCATTTGTGCTCGATGTGTATTTTGTTGTCTTGTGAGTAATTGGTTTTGTTTTTTTCTTTCTAGTGGGATATCGTTGGTTTTTGCTGTGTCTCTGCAGAGTAGGTGCTGGTGAGTGTAGCTGTCTCTTGCAAGTGAATCGTATCGTTTTTGACTATATAGAACTTTGTGATAAAGGCACACATTTTTTTTACTTACTTATTTTGCACAGTGTTGGTTGTTGTTGACTTGTTTGTGCAGTCTCCTTTCTGAGTAAGGATAATGGCTAGCCGCAGGATTACTGCTCAGCAGGTTGTTGGTATGCTTTTTGAGTCTTCCTCTGACCATGGTTCAGAGACTGACTCTGCATCTGAGGTAACCCTGGGCAAAGCACTACGCTACGCTCGCGTAGTTTGCGAAGTTTGCGCTACTGCGCACAACGCGAATTGCACGTAGCACAGTGCAAACACGCGTAGCGTAGCGTAGTGCAGCGGTCATTTTTTGCTTGCTCGCGTTCCTCAACGTCAAGTTGGCGACCGCGAGCAAGCAAAATGACATCCCGGCGAGACTTTTTCCTCGTTCGCGATCAGCAACATCAAGTTGCCGATCGCGAGCGTGGAAAATAAACCTCCCGGCGAGATTCTCAACGCGGGGTGGTCAGGTTTCTCATTGCGAGTGGTCACGTATGCTCGCGACCGCTCGCGATGAGAAACTACCAGTCCGCGTTGAGAAAGCTGCCGCTCAAGTAAAAATCTACTCGAGCGGCAGTAAAAGAGAGCTCGCTCTGTGCAAGATGCCGTTTTCAATGATTGCACAGTGCGGACAAGCATCCGGCACTGTGCAATCATTGCGAACAGTGCACTACGCAGTTCGCGTAGTGCTACGCGTAGCTCGCGTAGTGCGAACTGCACTTTGCGTAGCTTCGCGTAGCGCTACTTCGCGAACTACGCCCAGGCTTAATCTGAGGCAGAGGAGGGAGGGGAAGATTCAGGCAGTGAGTTTTCTCTCCACATGGAATCATCGGATGATGAAGCTACTCTCAGTGCGGATGAAGCTACTCTTAGTGCGGATGAAGGGCCTGTGTTAGAGGAGGACATTGATGTGCCGATAGTGCGGCAAGAGGCATCTGGGCTGCAGCCTGGGGCTGCAAGGCTTCCCGTTGGAAGTGATGACCTCTGGGTTGCCCCAGGCATGGTGCAGCCGGCATTGCCAGACTTTACTGGTGTTCCAGGGTGTAGAGTGAATACAGAATTTTCTTTTGCCAATACATTTTTTTCAGTTGTTTATGGACGATGTGTTTTTGGCAGAGATTGTTGAGCAGACTAATTTGTATGCCGAACAGTTTTTGAGGGACAACAGTGCCAGCCTTAGGCCCCACTCTAGAGCTACCCGGTGTACTCCCACAAATCTGGAAGAGATGAAGAAGTTCTTGGGTTTAACTTTTTTGATGGGCTTGCTAAGGAAGCCATCAATGTCTTCATATTGGTCTACTAGTCCCTTGATGGCAACGGCTATATTTCCGGCAGTCATGAGTCGTGATAGGTATTTGCTTCTGCTTCCGATGCTGCATTTTGTCGATAATGGTTTAGCGTTGCCACGAGATCACCTTGATTGTGACAGTCTTTTTAAGATTCTGCCTGTCCTTGATCACTTTGTTGATCGTTTTTCTGAGATCTATGCTCCAGGGAAAGAAATAGCAGTGGATGAGTCTTTGGTGTTGTTCAAGGGCCGCTTGGTTTTTAGGCAATACATTCCTAGTAAGAGGGCACGCTATGGAATTAAGCTGTATATGCTGTGTGACAGTAGGACTGGATGTGTCTCTAATTTCAGGGTGTACACCGGTAAGGAATCCAGGATTAACCCCCCTGGTTGTCCGTCCACTTTTGGAGTGACTGAGAAAATTGTGTGGGAACTTGGTAGAGGACTTTTTAACAAAGGCCACCATGTATATGTAGATAACTTCTACACTGGTGTGCGGTTGTTCAGGGAATTGGCCAAAGTGGACACAGTTGCTTGTGGCACAATCCGCTCTAACCGTAAAGGTTTCCCAAAAGAACTTGTTTGTCAAAAGCTTGTGTGGGGACAGTGCAGTGCGTTGCGTTGTGAGGAACTTCTAGCTGTAAAGTTTTCAGACAGGAGAGATGTCTACATGCTGACTACCATCCATGATGAAAGCACTTCACCTGTGACTGTTTGGGGTCAGGTTGCTGAATCGCGCAAACCTGTGTGCATTTTAGACTATAATAGGCACATGGGTGGTGTTGATAGAGTAGATCAGAGGTTGGAACCTTACACTGTTCTTTGTAAGGCTTACATTTGGTATAAGAAGTTGGCTATCCATCTTTTCCACTTGGCAACCTTTAATGCTTTTGTTGTGTTCAAGGATTCTTTTCCTGAGTCAAAGATGACTTTTGCTAAGTTTCAGGAGTCTGTAATAGGCAGCCTTGTTGTAGTGGAACAGGCAAGTGTTCCTAGAGTTGGAGTGGTGGAGGATGTGGCTAGATTGAATGATCGCCACTTTCCTGATCACATTCCTCCCACACCCTCAAAAGACTTTCCCACTAGGAGATGTAGAGTCTGTTGGCGAAGAGGTATGCGGAAGGAGACTCGTATGTACTGCCCCAAGTGTCCTTCTAAACCTGGGCTGTGTGTGCCTGCTTGTTTTAGAACGTACCACACGCAAAATCATTTTTGGGAGCATCCATGAGTGGTAAAGTGAACTGCCTGGTCTGTATTGTTTAAAAAAATGTGTTCTGTTTCAAGGTTGGCATTAGTGCAATGTATTTAGTTTCAGATTTTGTGTTAGTAGATTTGTATCTATTTGCAATTTGTTTGTGTTTTCTTTTTGGTATAAAAAAATCCTAAATGTGATGGCGGTGTGTGTAGGCTGGCGCTTGGCTGGAGGTGTGTGTGGACTGGCACTTGGCTGGCGGTGTGCGTGGACTGATGCTTGGCTGGCGGTGTTCGTGGACTGGCGCTTGGCTGGCGGTGTGCATGGACTGGCGCTTGGCTGGCGGTGTGCTTGGACTGGTGCTTGGCTTGCAGTGTGCGTGGACTGGCGCTTGGCTGGCGGTGTAAGTGGACTGGCGCTTGGCTGGCGGTGTGGGTGGAGTGGCACTTGGCTGGCGGTGTGTGAGTAGTGACTTGCTGCTGGTCACTACACACACTGCTAGCCAAACGCCACTCCATGCAATCCGTGAGCTGGTGTGGTTGCTGTGTCAGGAATGTGGGCGTGTGAAAGTGATGGGCCCTTGAATGGCGTTGTCTGGTGGTGTGAGTGTTGTAATGTGCTGGGCCCGCGGCTGGCCGTGGAATGGTTTTGTATGTGTCACACGTATGAAAGGTGTATGAATGGCCTGTAAAGAGGTTGGTGCCTTGTTGTGGCTTTACAGCTCACGAGCTGTGAGTCAATGATTCAGTTTCTCGTCCTTTCAATTATTAACAGTGCATTTCATTTTTGGGAAATCTCTGGTTAATACAACTGTATATACTGAACCATCACTCACCCTCGTGCCAAATCCAACCAGTATGTCTGTGTGCTTGAGGAATAGGTGGTTGTGCAGAAATATTTGTCTTTTCTGTCTTTCTAAAGCCGGGTGTACCTTGTCCCTTTTTATGACTGTTGTAATGTGTTGGTTTTGTGCCTGGTTGTGTGAATGGTCTTGTATCACGTATGAAAGGTGTGTGAATGGCCTGTAAAGCGGTTGGGGCCTTGACGTGGCTTTACAGCTCACGAGCTGCGAGTCACTGGTTCAGTTTTTTGTTCTTTCAATTATTGACAGTGCATTTCATTTTTGTGAAATCTCTTGTTAATAAAATGTTATATACTGAACTATCACTCGCCCTCGTGCTAAATCCAACCAGCATGTGTGTGTGCTTGAGAAATAGATGGCTGTGCAGTATTCTTTGTCTTTTTTGTCTCTCTCCCAAGGTGTACATTCTATCTAAGAATAACCTACCAACTGTAGATATTGTCGTAAACTAAACACCCATGGGAGTACATGCTGCTGTCTCTCTTGTGGATCCCAACATGTTATCTTACCCAGAATGTCCTGCAAACCTCAAATTGTGTCTGTCACATTTTTCTTGCATTATTGTGCCAACATTTTCACGCTGCAGATAGAAACAACAAATTTCCTACCCCTCCGCCTTTTTCCAAGTATCCCAATAGAAATGGTATCTCACTCGCGTGGGTGGGTCACGGACCCGCGACAGGCAAGGGCCCAAAACGTATTGAGGCGACATCAAAATTGCCTATCACAAAACGACCTGGTTTTGCAAGGGGGGTCCCATGACTTTTTGGCACGGGGCTCGGCGGCCACCTAGGGAAACCTACCAAACCCACACATTTCTGAAAACTAGACACCGAGGGGATTCCAGGGAGGTATGGCTTGCATGGATCCCCCAACGTTTCTTACCCAGAATCCCCTGCAAACCTGAAATTTTGCTGAAAAAAATCACTTTTTCACACATTTTGTGTGGGAAGTTGTGGCATCACCGGGCTGACACAAATTTCCTACCACCCAGCATTCCCCCGGGTCTCCCAATAAAAATGGTGCCTCACTCGGGTGGGAGGCCCAAGTACCCGCGACAGGCAAGGGCCCAAAACGTATTGAGGGGACATCAAAATTGCCTATAACAAAATGACCTGGTTTTGCCAGGGGGTCCCATGACTTTTGGCCCGGGCTCGGCGGCCACCTAGGGAAACCTACAAGTCCACACATTTCTGAAAACTAGACACCAGGGGATTCCAGGGAGGTATGGCTTGCATGGATCCTCAACGTTTCCTTACCCAGAATCCCTGCAAACCTCAAATTTAGCTGAAAAAATCACTTTTTCACACATTTTTGTGTGGAAAAGTTGTGGCTTCACCAGGCTCACACAAATTTCCTACCACCCAGCGTTCTCCCAGGTCTCCCGATAAAAATGGTAGCTCACTTGTGTGGGAGGCCTGAGTACTCGCGACAGGCAAGGGCCCAAAACGTAGTGAGCGACATCAAAATTGCCTATCTCAAAACCACCTGGTTTTGCAAGGGAGTCACCTGGGTTTTGGTCCCGTGCTCGGTGGCAATCTAGGGAAACCTACCAAACCCACACATTTCTGAAAACTAGACACCTGGGGCTTCCAGGAGGTATGGCTTGTGTGGATCCCTAACGTTTCTTATCCAGAATCCTCTGCAAACCTCAATTTTAGCTGAAAAATCACTTTTTCACACATTTTGTGTGGGAAGTTGTAGCATCACGGCTCACACAAATTTCCAACCACCAAGCGTTCCCCCAGCTCTCCCGATAAAAATGGTGCCTCACTCGTGTGGGAGGCCCAAGTACCCGCGACAGGCAAGGGCCCAAAACGTTTTGAGGCAACATCAAAATTGTCTGTCAAAAAATGTTTTGGGCCCTTCCCTGTCGCGGGTACTTGGGCCTCCCACACGAGTGAGGCACCATTTTTATCGGGAGAGCTGGTGGAACGCTGGGTGGTAGGAAATTTGTGTGAGCCCGGTGATGCCACAACTTTCCCACACAAAAATGTGTGAAAAAGGTGATTTTTTCAGCTAAAATTGAGGTTTGCAGGGGATTCTGGGAAAGGAAACGTTGGGGGATCCACGCAAGCCATACCTCCCTGGAAGCCCCCGGGTATCTAGTTTTCAGAAATGTGTGGGTTTGGTAGGTTTCCCTAGATGGCCTCCGAGCATGGGCCAAAAGCCCAGGTGACCCCCCTTGCAAAACCAGGTTGTTTTGTGATGGGCATTTTTGATGTCGCCTCACTACGTTTTGTGCCCTTGCCTGTCGCGGGTAGTTGGGCCTCCCACACGAGTGAGACACCGTTTTTATCGGGAGACCCAGGGGAACGCTGGGTGGTAGGAAATTTGTGTCAGCCTGGTGATGCAACAACTTTCCCACACAAAAATGTGTGAAAAAAGTGAATTTTTCAGCTAAAATTGAGGTTTGCAGGGGATTCTGGGTAAGGAAACGGTGGGGGATCCACGCAATCCATACCTCCCTGGAATCCCCCGGGTGTCTAGTTTTCAGAAATGTGTGGGTTTGGTAGGTTTCCTAGGTGGCCGCCGAGCACCGGGCCAAAACCCAGGGTATCCCCTTGCAAAACCAGGTCGTTTTGAGATAGGCAATTTTGATGTCGCCTCAGTACGTTTTGGGCCCTTGCCTGTCGCTGGTACTTGGGCCTCCCACACGAGTGAGGCACTGTTTTCATCAGGAGACCCGGGGAACGCTGGTGGTAGGGAAATTTGTGTCAGCCTAGTGATGCCACAACTTTCCACACAAAAATGTGTGAAAAAGTGATTTTTTCAGCTAAATTTGAGGTTTGCAGGGGATTCTGGGTAATGAACGTTGGGGGATCCACGCAAGGCATACCTCCCTGGAATCCCCTGGGTGTCTAGTTTTCAGAAATGTGTGGGTTTGGTAGGTTTCCCTAGGTGGCCGCCGAGCACCTTGTCAAAAACCCAGGTGACCCCCCTTGCAAAACCAGGTTGTTTTGTGATGGGCAATTTTGATGTCACCTCACTACGTTTTGTGCCCTTGCCTGTCGTGGGTAGTTGGGCCTCCCACATGAGTGAGGCACCATTTTTATCGGGAGACCCAGGGGAACGCTGGGTGGTAGGAAATTTGTGTCAGCCCGGTGATGCCACAACTTTCCCACACAAAAATGTGTGAAAAAAGTGAATTTTTCAGCTAAAAGTGAGGTTTGCAGGGGATTCTGGGTAAGGAAAAGTTGGGGAATCCACGCAAGCCATACCTACCTGGAATTCCCCGGGTGTCTACTTTTCAGAAATGTGTGGGTTTGGTAGGTTTCCCTAGGTGGCCGCCGTGCACCGGGCCAAAAACCCAGGGTATCCCCCTTGCAAAACCAGGTCGTTTTGAGATAGGCAATTTTGATGTCGCCTCACTATGTTTTGGGCCCTTGCCTGTCGCGGGTACTTGGGCCTCCCACACGAGTGAGGCACCGTTTTCATCGGGAGACCCGGGGGAACGCTGGGTGGTAGGAAATTTGTGTCAGCCTGGTGATGCCACAACTTTCCCACACAAAAATGTGTGAAAAAAGTGATTTTTTCAGCTAAATTTGAGGTTTGCAGGGGATTCTGGGTAAGGAAACTTTGGGGGATCCACGCAAGCCATACCTCCCTGGAATCCCCTGGGTGTCTAATTTTCAGAAATGTGTGGGTTTGGTAGGTTTCCTAGGTGCCGGCAGAGCTAGGGTTCAAAAACTACAGCTAGGCACTTTACCAAAAAGGGTCATTTTTCACTGCGAAATTGAGGTGTGTCCACGTTGCGTTTTGCGCCGTTTCCTGTCGCGGGCACTAGGCCGACCCACACAAGTGAGGTACCATTTTTCTCGGAAGACTTTGGGGAACGCAGGGTGGGTGGAAATTTGTGGATCCACGCAAATTCAGAACTTTACACCACAGAAATGTGAGGAAAATGTGGTTTTTTTGACAAAAGTTTAGGTTTGCAAGGGATTCTGGGTAACAGAACCTGGTGGGAGGCAGTCAAGTCACCCCATCCTGGATTCCCCTGGGTGTCTAGTTTTTAAAAAATGTATAGGTTTGCTAGGTTTCCCTAGGTGCCGGCAGAGCTATGGTTCAAAAACTACAGCTAGGCACTTTGCCAAAAAAGGGTCATTTTTCACTGCGAAATTGAGGTGTGTCCACGTTGCGTTTTGCGCCGTTTCCTGTCGCGGGCACTAGGCCGACCCACACAAGTGAGGTACCATTTTTCTCGGAAGACTTTGGGGAACGCAGGGTGGGTGGAAATTTGTGGATCCACGCAAATTCAGAACTTTACACCACAGAAATGTGAGGAAAATGTGGTTTTTTTGACAAAAGTTTAGGTTTGCAAGGGATTCTGGGTAACAGAACCTGGTGGGAGGCAGTCAAGTCACCCCATCCTGGATTCCCCTGGGTGTCTAGTTTTTAAAAATGTATAGGTTTGCTAGGTTTCCCTAGGTGCCGGCAGAGCTATGGTTCAAAAACTACAGCTAGGCACTTTGCCAAAAAAGGGTCATTTTTCACTGCGAAATTGAGGTGTGTCCACGTTGCGTTTTGCGCCGTTTCCTGTCGCGGGCACTAGGCCGACCCACACAAGTGAGGTACCATTTTTCTCCGAAGACTTTGGGGAACGTGGGGTGTCTGGAAATTTGTGGATCCACGCGGATTCCAGAACTTTCCACCACAGAAATGTGTTTTTTTTGCCAGTTTTTAGGTTTGCAAGGGATTCTGGGTAACAGAACATGGTGGGAGGCAGTCAAGTCATCCCATCCTGGATTCCCCTGGGTGTCTAGTTTTCAAAAATGTATAGGTTTGCTAGGTTTCCCTAGGTGCCGGCAAAGCTATAGTTAAAAGACTACAGCTAGGCACTTTGCCAAAAAAGGGTCATTTTTCACTGCGAAATTGAGGTGTGTCCACGTTGCATTTTGCGCCGTTTCCTGTCGCGGGCACTAGGCCGACCCACACAAGTGAGGTACCATTTTTCTCGGAAGACTTTGGGGAACGCGGGGTAGGTGTAAATTTGTGGATCCACGCAGATTCCAGAAATTTCCACCACAGGAATGTGGGGAAAATGTGTTTTTTTTGCCAATTTTTTATGTTTGCAAGGGATTCTGGGTAACAGAACCTGGTGGGAGGCAGTCAAGTCACCTCATCCTGGATTCCCCTGGGTGTCTAGTTTTTAAAAAATGTATAGGTTTGCTAGGTTTCCCTAGGTGCCGGCAGAGGTATGGCTCAAAAACTTCAGCTAGGCACTTTGCCAAAAAAGGGTCATTTTTCACTGCGAAATTGAGGTGTGTCCACGTTGCGTTTTGCGCAGTTTCCTGTCGCGGGCACTAGGCCTACCCATGCAAGTGAGGTACCATTTTTCTCGGAAGACTTTGGGGAACGCGGGGTGGGTGTAAATTTGTGGATCCACGCAGATTCCAGAACTTTCCACCACAGAAATGTGGGGAAAATGTGGTTTTTTTGCCAATTGTTTAGGTTTGCAAGGGATTCTGGGTAACATAACCTGGTGGGAGGCAGTCATGTCACCCCATCCTGGATTCCTCTGGGTGTCTAGTTTTCAAAAATGTATAGGTTTGCTAGGTTTCCCTAGGTGTCGGCAGAGCTATGGTTCAAAAACTACAGCTAGGCACTTTGCCAAAAAAGGGTCATTTTTCACTGCGAAATTGAGGTGTGTTCACGTTGCGTTTTGCGCCGTTTCATGTCGCGGGCACTAGGCCTACCCACACAAGTGAGGTACCATTTTTCTCGGAAGACTTTGGGGAACCCGGGGTGGGTGGAAATTTGTGGATCCACGCGGATTCCAGAACTTTCCACCACAGAAATGTGGGTTTTTGGACAATTTTTTAGGTTTCCAAGGAATTCTGGGTAACAGAACCTGGTGGGAGGCAGTCAAGTCACCTCATCCTGGATTCCCCTGGGTGTCTAGTTTTAAAAAATGTATAGGTTTGCTAGGTTTCCCTCGGTGCCGGCAGAGCTATGGTTCAAAAACTACAGCTAGGCACTTTGCCAAAAAAGGGTCATTTTTCACTGCGAAATTGAGGTGTGTCCACGTTGCGTTTTGCGCCGTTTCCTGTCGCGGGCACTAGGCCTACCCACGCAAGTGAGGAACCATTTTTCTCGGAAGACTTTGGGGAACGCAGGGTGGGTGGAAATTTGTGGATCCACGCAAATTCCAGAACTTTACACCACAGAAATGTGAGGAAAATGTGTTTTTTTTTACAAAAGTTTAGGTTTGCAAGGGATTCTGGGTAACAGAACCTGGTGGGAGGCAGTCAAGTCACCCCATCCTGGATTCCCCTAGGTGTCTAGTTTTTAAAAAATGTATAGGTTTGCTAGGTTTCCCTAGGTGCCGGCAGAGCTATGGTTCAAAAACTACAGCTAAGCACTTTGCCAAAAAAGGGTCATTTTTCACTGCGAAATTGAGGTGTGTCCACGTTGCGTTTTGCGCCGTTTCCTGTTGCGGGCACTAGGCCTATCCACGCAAGTGAGGTACCATTTTTCTCGGAAGACTTTGGGGAACGCGGGGTGGGTGTAAATTTGTGGATCCACGCAGATTCCAGAACGTTCCACCACAGAAATGTGGGGAAAATGTGTTTTTTTGCCAATTTTTAGGTTTGCAAGGGATTCTGGGTAACAGAACCTGGTGGGAGGCAGTCATGTCACCCCATCCTGGATTCCCCTGGGTGTCTAGTTTTCAAAAATGTATAGATTTGCTAGGTTTCCCTAGGTGTCGGCAGAGCTATGGTTCAAAAACTACAGCTAGGCACTTTGCCAAAAAAGGGTCATTTTTCACTGCGAAATTGAGGTGTGTTCACGTTGCGTTTTGCGCCGTTTCCTGTCGCGGGCACTAGGCCTATCCACGCAAGTGAGGTACCATTTTTCTCGGAAGACTTTGGGGAACGCGGGGTGGGTGTAAATTTGTGGATCCATGCAGATTCCAGAACGTTCCACCACAGAAATGTGGGGAAAATGTGTTTTTTTTGCCAATTTTTTAGGTTTGCAAGGGATTCTGGGTAACAGAACCTGGTGGGAGGCAGTCATGTCACCCCATCCTGGATTCCCCTGGGTGTCTAGTTTTCAAAAATGTATAGATTTGCTAGGTTTCCCTAGGTGTCGGCAGAGCTATGGTTCAAAAACTACAGCTAGGCACTTTGCCAAAAAGGGTCATTTTTCACTGCAAAATTGAGGTGTGTTCACGTTGCGTTTTGCGCCGTTTCCTGTCGCGGGCACTAGGCCTACCCACACAAGTGAGGTACCATTTTTCTCGGAAGACTTTGGGGAACGCGGGGTGGGTGGAAATTTGTGGATCCACGCGGATTCCAGAACTTTCCACCACAGAAATGTGGGTTTTTTGACAATTTTTAGGTTTCCAAGGGATTCTGGGTAACAGAACCTGGTGGGAGGCAGTCAAGTCACCCATCCTGGATTCCCCTGCTTGTCTAGTTTTAAAAAATGTATAGGTTTGCTAGGTTTCCCTAGGTGCCGGCAGAGCTATGGTTCAAAAACTACAGCTAGGCACTTTGCCAAAAAAGGGTCATTTTTCACTGCGAAATTGAGGTGTGTCCACGTTGTGTTTTGCGCCGTTTCCTGTCGCGGGCACTAGGCCGACCCACACAAGTGAGGCACCATATTTCTCGTTAGACTTTGGGGAACGCGGGGTGGGTGTAAATTTGTGGATCCACGCAGATTCCAGAACTTCCACCACAGAAATGTGGGGAAAATGTGTTTTTTTTGCCAATTGTTTATGTTTGCAAGGGATTCTGGGTAACAGAACCTGGTGGGAGGCAGTCAGGTTACCCCATCCTGGATTCACCTGGGTGTCTAGTTTTCAAAAATGTATAGGTTTGCTAGGTTTCCCTAGGTGCCGGCAGAGCTATGGTTCAAAAACTACAGCTAGGCACTTTGCCAAAAAAGGGTCATTTTTCACTGCGAAATTGAGGTGTGTCCACGTTGCGTTTTGCGCCATTTCCTGTCGCGGGCATTAGGCCGACCCACACAAGTGAGGTACCATTTTTCTTGGAAGACTTTGGGGAACGCGGGGTGGGTGTAAATTTGTGGATCCACGCAGATTTCAGAACTTTCTACCACAGAAATGTGGGGAAAATGTGTTTTTTTTGCCAATTTTTTAGGTTTGCAAGGGATTCTGGGTAACAGAACCTGGTGGGAGGCAGTCAAGTCACCCCATCCTGGATTCCCCTGGGTGTCTAGTTTTCAAAAATGTATAGGTTTGCTATGTTTCTCTTGGTGCCGACAGAGCTATGGTTCAAAAACTACAGCTAGGCACTTTGCCAAAAAAGGGTCATTTTTCACTGCGAAATTGAGGTGTGTCCACGTTTGCGTTTTGTGCCGTTTCCTGTCGCGGGCACTTGGCCGACCCACACAAGTGAGGTACCATTTTTCTCGGAAGACTTTGTGGAACGCGGGGTGGGTGTAAATTTGTTGATCCACGCAGATTCCAGAACTTTCCACCACAGAAATGTGGGGAAAATGTGTTTTGTTTGCCAATTTTTTAGGTTTGCAAGGGATTCTGGGTAACAGAACCTGGTGGGAGGCAGTCAAGTCACCCCATCCTGGATTCCCCTGGGTGTCTAGTTTTCAAAAATGTATAGGTTTGCTAGGTTTCCCTAGGTGTCGGCAGAGCTATGGTTCAAAAACTACAGCTAGGCACTTTGCCAAAAAAGGGTCATTTTTCACTGCAAAATTGAGGTGTGTTCACGTTGCGTTTTGCGCCGTTTCCTGTCGCGGGCACTAGGCCTACCCACACAAGTGAGGTACCATTTTTCTCGGAAGACTTTGGGGAACGCGGGGTGGGTGGAAATTTGTGGATCCACGCGGATTCCAGAACTTTCCACCACAGAAATGTGGGTTTTTTGACAATTTTTTAGGTTTCCAAGGGATTCTGGGTAACAGAACCTGGTGGGAGGCAGTCAAGTCACCCCATCCTGGATTCCCCTGCGTGTCTAGTTTTAAAAAATGTATAGGTTTGCTAGGTTTCCCTAGGTGCCGGCAGAGCTATGGTTAAAAAACTACAGCTAGGCACTTTGCCAAAAAAGGGTCATTTTTCACTGCGAAATTGAGGTGTGTCCACGTTGTGTTTTGCGCCGTTTCCTGTCGCGGGCACTAGGCCGACCCACACAAGTGAGGTACCATTTTTCTCGTTACACTTTGGGGAACGCGGGGTGGGTGTAAATTTGTGGATCCACGCAGATTCCAGAACTTTCCACCACAGAAATGTGGGGAAAATGTGTTTTTTTTGCCAATTGTTTAGGTTTGCAAGGGATTCTGGGTAACAGAACCTGGTGGGAGGCAGTCAAGTCACCCCATCCTGGATTCACCTGGGTGTCTAGTTTTCAAAAATGTATAGGTTTGCTAGGTTTCCCTAGGTGCCGGCAGAGCTATGGTTCAAAAACTACAGCTAGGCACTTTGCCAAAAAAGGGTCATTTTCCACTGCGAAATTGAGGTGTGTCCACGTTGCGTTTTGCGCCGTTTCCTGTTGCGGGCACTAGGCCGACCCACACAAGTGAGGTACCATTTTTCTTGGAAGACTTTGGGGAACGCGGGGTGGGTGTAAATTTGTGGATCCACGCAGATTCCAGAACTTTCCACCACAGAAATGTGGGGAAAATGTGTTTTTTTTGCCAATTTTTTAGGTTTGCAAGGGATTCTGCGTAACAGAACCTGGGGGGAGGCAGTCAAATCACCCCATCCTGGATTCCCCTGGGAGTCTAGTTTTCAAAAATGTATAGGTTTGCTATGTTTCTCTAGGTGCCGGCAGAGCTATGGTTCAAAAACTACAGCTAGGCACTTTGCCAAAAAAGGGTCATTTTTCACTGCGAAATTGAGGTGTGTCCACGTTGTGTTTTGCGCCGTTTCCTGTCGCGGGCACTATGCCGACCCACACAAGTGAGGTACCATTTTTCTCGTTAGACTTTGGGGAACGCGGGGTGGGTGTAAATTTGTGGATCCACGCAGATTCCAGAACTTTCCACCACAGAAATGTGGGGAAAATGTGTTTTGTTTGCCAATTTTTTAGGTTTGCAAGGGATTCTGGGTAACAGAACCTGGTGGGAGGCAGTCAAGTCAGCCCATCCTGGATTCCCCTGGGTGTCTAGTTTACAAAAATGTATAGGTTTGCTAGGTTTCCCTGGGTGCCGGCAGAGCTATGGTTCAAAAACTACAGCTAGCCACTTTGCCAAAAAAGGGTAATTTTTCATTGTGAAAATGTGGTGTGTTCACGTTGGGTTTTGAGCCATTTCCTGTCGTGGACACTATGCCTACCCACACAAGTGAGGTACCATTTTTATTGGGAGACTTAGGGTAATTCAGATTTGTAAAGCAACTGTTATTTCCTATTGACTTTCGATGCATTTCTGCCTTCCAAATGAAAGACATTGTGTAAAAAGAAGTCATTTTAAAAAATGACCGATAATTCTCATGCTAGTATGAGTATTCCCAATTTCGGAAATGTGCAAATATCTGTTTCTAAACTCTATATTTTGTTCCCATTTCAGAAATACATAGGTGTCTTTCATACCGATTTTTCCATGTATACATTTTCCCACAATAATTGCTATGTACCCGGTACATAATAAAAAGCCATTGCAAATTGCTGCTCAGTTTTTGACTCTGGGTTCGTCGGGTTCTTGGTGAACCTACAAGTCCTATATATCCCCACAACCAGTAAGGTCCAGCGGATGTAACGGTATATTGCTTTCAAAGAGCTGTCATAATTAGAAGAAGTTACAGGTGAAAACGTGCACACAAAAGGCTGTTTTTTTCAACTAATTTTCAATTTTTCCTATATTTAACTGTTAGTTTCTTTAAAGAACCCTTGATGGATCTACACAAATGACCCCTTGCTGAATTCAGAATTTTATCTACTTTTTTAAAATGTATAGCTTTCCAGGATCTATTATTGCTTTCATACCCATTTCTACCATTAACTGGAAGGAGGTTGAAAGCACAAAAAATAGCAAAAATAGGCTATGTCCCAGAAAAATGCCAAAACTGTGTAAAAATGTTGGTTTTCTGACAAAAGTCTGTCATTCCCTAAAAGCTGGGAAAATGGTGATTTCAGCCCCACAAACCCTTTTTGATACCATTTGCAGGAAAAACCCAGACGCTTTCATTTGCAGCCCTTTTTTCCCATTTTTCCCAAAAAAAACAAAATTTAGCTGTGTTTTGGCTAATTTCTGGGACCCCTCCAGGGGAATCCACAAACCCTGGGTACCTTTACAATCCCCATGATGTTGGAAGAAAAGGACGCAAATTTGGCGTGGATACCTTATGTGGTCAAAAAGTTACAGGGGCCTTAGCGCGCACTACCCCAAATAGCCAAAAAAAGGCTTAGCACAGGGGGATAAAAGGCCTAGCAGCGAAGGGGTTAAAGTGAAATTTAGGGCTTCATTACGATGTCGGGTGGAAACTTCCCACCCGACACCGTCTCGGATTCGGGAACTGACCGAATCTCGGTCGGCGGTTCCGCCCGACCGATTACGATGCGACCGAACAGTACCATTGGTCCCTATGGGAGCTCGTGTTCTGCCCAACAACACAGGCTCCTATGTGGAAATGGTGTGTGTTGTGTAAAACCCTGCACCCTGTCGTGGGCACCCTATTGTGACTGCCACACAGTGCAGGGCCTGGGCGGTAAATTCCGTTCCGCTCGCGGAATTTGCGGAATTTGGGTAATTTCGCGTTCCGCGGAGAACGCGAAATTGCCAAAAATTCCGCGATCCGCGACTTCGCGGAGTTTTTTGCTTGTTTGCGCTTTCAAAATGCGTGTTCGCGAGATATTTCTCCCCGAGCACGCAAACAGCGTTCGCGAACAGGAAAAAGCATCGCGAACGGGCGGAACAAGCAATTCCGCGTGTTTGCAGAACTTTTGCGTGCTCGCGGAGATTTTTACCATTTCGCGGAGCTTTGCGTAGCGCGACTACGCAAATTCCGCCCACCCCTAGGGGGGTCCCTTAGGTACCCCATCGGCCCCCAATTGGAGGCCTCAAAATGAAGGGGGCCCTGCTAGGGGCCCCCAAAGTCACTTTCTGACAGCCTTTTCGTGTCGGACAGGCCAACTCAGAAAGGCTGTTGGAAATCAACATCGTAATTGGTCGGTCGCAAACGCTGTCCGTAGAGGTGCACAATCCGGTTCAGACCACCACAAATACTCCGAGAGCCAGTCGGAACCAATTCGGAATAACCATGCGGTTTACTTTCCGACGCGAACATTGTAATCGGTTGGGCGGATTGTAAACCCTCTGAGGTGGTCGTAAGGGTACCGACGTGGTCTAAGAAATTTCGAATGTTGGGCAGAGGCTTTCCGCCCGAGATCGTAATGAGGCCCTTAATTTTTTTGCAATCCAACAGAAAAGAAAGCACCTGCTCCACATAAGAACATGCCCAACGGAAAAGCTGCAACATCGTGAGAAACATTTAGAACCACCATACATGTAAGTATACATAATAGAAGGGATTGCATAATTTTAAATGTAAATAATAACTATACAAATGTTGACATATTCTATATATTTATTTTTTGATTTCGAATAATTTTTATTGGAATATTAGGGTATACAACACAAAAAGGGGAAGTAAAAGAAGAAAAAGACAGGTAATCATGATACATATTGGTCTCACTTAATAAATGTGATATCAGGTATAACATATCTTTAACAAATACAATGTCAGGTATAACATATTCTGTATGAATTGGTAGATCGTCTCTCGTAAACCATTGAGAAAAAGGGTAGCATGTATGATGGTTTAGCTGCTAGCATCAACTTGTATTAGAGATTTGTCAATTGTGTAGCAACATATGCATTTTATACATAAAATATAAAATGTCCGAAGTGAGAGGTTAAACCCTGTATTAACGAAAAATCTAAAGAAAACCAAGGGTCCGCAACAACGGTCAGAGGGCGCACGTAGGATAGTTCTCTGTGGACTCTCAAGGTAAGTAATGTCTGGTGTGATGAATTTGGATTGATATAGTTATATGTATTTGAGGTCAATCAGGGGGGCTTGAAGGTATAGGAGGAAGAGTCAAAAGTGCCCCACATCTTCCTATGAGGAGGGCACCAGAGAGAGAGTTGTAGAGCTATGTTGTCGGCACCTCTTAGAAAGATTAGCCATTCTTGCCACATTTTGAATGAGATCAGTTTGAAGTTCTTCCAGTTTCCCAAAATTATTTTGCATGCTAGTGTGAACATTAAGTCAAGAAGGTCATTTTCATTTTGTATTTGGGGATCCAGGGAGCCTAAGATAATATATGAGAATTCTCTGGATGGGTTAATATGTAAATTGTGTGTTATATATTCGAAGATCTTATCCCAGTAAGGTTGCAAGAGAGGGCAGTGAAATAACATATGTGGTCATCCCCAACTTAAGAGTTGCAGTTCCAGCACTGGGAAGATTGAGTGAGGTTAAGTTTGTGGAGCTTGGCTGGTGTCCAATAGGCTCTGTTTATAATCATGTATTTCGTCTGGGAGAGCGATGGTGAGATTTTATTCCTAAATGGTGTCATATGTATGCGTTTCCAATCAAACTCGATAGATTTAGTGTTGGTTTTTGTTTCCCATTTCCTTTCGTTAGCAGTCTGGCGTTTACCTGCGTTAGACATGAGATTTTATATATCCTAGACACCATATGATCCGCTTTGGTTCGTTGAGACAATTTGAGGGGGAGAGAAGCATATACCGGTTTTATGGGTTGTTTAGAGATCCGAGCTTTAAGCTTCAAATATTTATACAAGTATATGTTATTCAAGTTCTTTTCTAGCTGCTGGTTGCAGCTGCACCTTGAGGTGCCTGCCACGGGGTGCAGGGATGAACAGCACCTTCCATGTCCCTATGGGAGAATGTATTGCGGCCGGTTTACGCCCGTAATGCATGCTACCATAGGGAAATGTAGGAATGCGACCGAACAATGTTTGGTCACATCCTAATTAGGCAGTTGGGACCGCTGACCAGAGGTCGGTCGGTCCCAGGACCGAAACAGTGTCGGGCGGACTTAAGTCCGCCCAGCATCGCAATTAGCCCCTTAATTGTGGGAAGTAAGAGCGACCAGCAATCCCCCACCTGCCCCTAGAAGATACCAAGACATACACATACCAGAATACTTACCAATGACACATCATGAGGAACCTTTCCTTTTAAATGACAACCTACATAATGAAAAATGAATTCTAATATTCTCTACAGCTGATAACTTACTAAAACTGAACAATGTGAAACATGGACAATAGATGGGATCTTCAAAATGCGTCCCAAACCATTAGGTCAGATTTTCACCATACATGGAGAGTATCAAAATATAAATATCACTTTTATATATAAGTACTGCCAAATAGACAAAGCAAACCTTACTACACACTCCTACACCATATCAAACTCAAAACAAATAATTACTACCCCCAAAAAATAATCACAGACCTTGAGCAAGCCATGATTCAAACCATTCTAAAGATCTACCCTCACTCAGCCATACAAGGCTGTTATTATCATTTCAATTAAACTATATGGAGGGACTTCTAAAAATCTGTACTAAGGGCCTGATTATGATGCGGATAGGAGGGCCTCCTAACGGCATTTGCTCCGTCCATATCGTATTGGGAATGTGTCTTTCCAACCGACTCTGAAAGGTTTCCATCCAACCGAGTATGATGCAAGTTAGGCGTTAGGAATATCCCAATCCAAACCCGACGGCATTTGGAATGACCAAGCCATACGGAGCAGAATTGCACGTCTCTACGCGCCGCGTTTCCAAACGACCGAGTATGGTGCTGGATTTGGACAGCCTTTCCGAATCGTAGTGGGCCCCTCTGCACCTGGAGCCTTCCCAATCAGGCCCGTGGGAGTACCCATGGGTCTTCCCTTACCAGCCATGCACAGTGTGGCAGGCACCAGGGGGTGCCCTCCACAGGGTGCCCGATTTTCCCCAGCCACCCCTTTCTTCAATGGGAGCCTATGCATTTGGTCAGAACAAAGGCTCCCATTGAAGTCAATGGGAGTCCAACCAAATAGTATCTGGAAGCATCCGGATGCATCGTACTCGGTAGGTTGGACTCTCCCGATCCGATTGGAAACCATTCCCAAACCCATTCGGTTGGGAAGCTTTCCAAACCGCATCAGAATCGGGCCCTAAGTGTAGAATACTCTACAAACAGCCAATTTGCCTTTGAAATAAAAGAAATGATAGCACTAGCCTATGTGTCTTTCACAGGGGTAGCTAACAACTTCAATTTACTAATAGAAAGCCCTTTCTACCAGCAAAATGAAGACAAACTTGACACCCTAACAGACTATTCTGAAAACAATAGGGTCGGCATACTGCATCACAGATGCCAACCCAAATTCCAAATACGATTATGGACGGTCTATAACACCTTGCCAGAGGAAAGCAAAATAACCAATGTAGTGGAAGGATGGCACAATGCCTTCCAATCCACAATTCTACAATTTAAAGTAAAACTCTTCATAAATAACAAAGGTGTAGATTACTTAGAAATGATAGCCAAAAAGCATTTTATAAAATAAATAGCAGCCTACCAAAGTCCTCAAAGCTCTTAAAATTTCCTAACCAACATACCAAAACCTGTATTTTTTAAATAATAAATAGAAAAGAAAATCAAATAGAAAATACGTGCCCTATGCTAGCTGGAGATCTTTCTCTTTTTCTACATAATAAAACATTAGTAATCCACTAAAAATAGGAAATTAATGTCCAAACTGCCATAAATGAGAAAATGAAATGAATCCAATACAAATCCCTCAAAACAATCCAAAGTATGTAGAAACAATAAAAAACCTGATTAAAAAAATAAATAAATAACCACTGCAGGAAAACTGAAAAAAAGGAAATCAAATGAAAAACAATGGTTTATAATAAACCAAAAATGATGCCTTAAAAAAAAGTAAACTCCCTATGCCAATAGGACACATTCATAGACAAAACCCTGCAAAGTAAATTAAAAATGCACCTGCAAAACACATTAGAACTCCAAAAATACATACAGGTAACAGTTAATCATCAAAATGTAATACACATAACATAATTTAACATAGCATAGCAACACATTACTAAAATACTGTACTAAAACACAAGACGACAAACTAGTGAAATACACTAACACTAAAACATGTAAATACACTAAAAACCCACAATCAACATTATAATTACCTTCTAGACCTCCCCTCTAGAACCACCTACCCTCCAAACCTTTAGAAATCCCTAAAAAAGGACTTACCTGTTCTGACAAACAGCAGCAACTTAACGCAACCTGGTTTCAGGAAAATAGACTAAAAACAACACACAGTGGGGCATATTTACGTTCCCTGGCGCATCCCTGCATATCAGCAGGGATGCGCCAGGGAAAATGCGTCACGCAAGTTTAACCTTGCGCCACGTCCGATGCGCCGCATTTACAATGCGGCGCATCATGGCGCAAGGATAAGCAGATGCGTGACGCATCTGCCGGCGGAAGGTTGGCGCAGTGCTGAAGCTGTGTCGCAAGCGCGACGCAACTCCAGCACTGTTCCAACCTTCCCTATCCCTAACATGGTGCGTCAATCCTTACGCCTGCTTGAAGCAGGCGTAAGGATTTGACGCACCAGCGCCGGAAAGTGACTGCGTGAAATCTTGTAGATTTCACTACGTCACTTTTCCGAGGCGTTCCTGCGCCGGAACGCCCCCTGCGCGTACGCCCACATGAAACCTGACGCAGGTTTCATGTGGCGCAGGGGTTTACTACGTGACGCATCTCCCTAGATGCGTCACGTTGTAAATATAGCGCAACGCGGCGCATGGTTTGCGTTGCCGCTGCGTCACATGCGTGACGCAACGGCGGCGCAAAAGTGGCGCAAGGGGCTTGTAAATATGCCCCATAGATTTCAAAAAAGCAGGTAGCGGTAAAATACAAAAAGGCCGCTGAAGGAAACGAAAAAAAAGACTGTCTCTCCATAGCAATGAGTGGGAAAATTGTAGAAATAAATGTTGAATAAATATATAAAAAAATGTTTAAAAATATTAAACACGTGAAACAAGTCAAAAAATGTTGTGATAAAGAGTAAATGTATAAGTATAGAAAATATTAGTATAAAATATATATTTATTTTCTATAACATGAAAACATGTTTAAATGAGGTAGAAAATATGTATATAAAACAAATTAAAAATGTTATAAAAAACTGGTGAACATATGAAAAAAGTTAAATATGTACAGCACACAATACTATGTAAATATAATTTAAATGCATTTTTTTAATAACAAAAAAGAAAAACTAATATGTTTATTTATTTACCTTTATAAAAATGATTGTTTCTCAGAAAAAATATATATCATTAAAAATGTCAAAATATACAAAATTAAACTTTTAAAACAGAAATAAAATGTGAAAAATGTGTGACATGCCTTTATTATACAAAATAATATAATTAATATTAATATTGTTTACAAACATACCATTTTTTGCATTACTACAACAATACTAATAAAACAACACAAAATATTTATTCTACATACACATTTTTTTTAAATGTCAAAATAAAAATATAAAATTAAATAAATCATGCTCCAACATAAATCATTTGTTAAAATTGTTAAACTCTAAAGGGGTGACATTTACTATTCCCACTCTTCCCACTCCTATATAAACCAATGTAAGGAAGCTATTGGAATGTGTTGGACACTATGGGGTTGATTCCGATCTCGCTCGGAAGGCCTACGAATCGGATTTGGCTTTAACAGATCCGATTCGTAGCCCTTTTTCCCAACCGATTCGTACACTGGTCCGAACGACCAAGTACGATGCGAAGTTCGCGTCGAGCGAATCTTCTCCCAACCCGATCCAGTCTGTACGACTTGTACGCAGATGCTTTGTACAGCTCTATGGACTCTGTTTCCGAGCGAGCAAGTACGATGCACGATTCGGACAGCCTTCACGATTCGGTATGTCCGGATCAAAAAAGCTGTCGGAATCGTTCTTTTGGGGCCCTTAGCAGGCCCACCATCACCTGGAGCCCTCTGATTCAGACCCGTGTTCCCATGCATGCACAGTGTGGTGGGCACCATGGGGTGCCCGCCACAGGGTTTACGCTTTTCCCCACCTACCCCTTTTTGCGATGGGCATGCTACGGGCCCCAAAAGAACGATTCCGGCAGCTTTTTCGTTCGGACCAGTGTACAAATCGGTTGGGAAATAGGGCTAC
The DNA here is from genome assembly GCA_963921515.1 of Calotriton arnoldi. Taxonomy (NCBI): domain Eukaryota; kingdom Metazoa; phylum Chordata; class Amphibia; order Caudata; family Salamandridae; genus Calotriton; species Calotriton arnoldi. The sequence continues at coordinate 167,381 of CAWUFW010017274.1, forward strand.
GAATAGGATCCGTTAAAGCCAAATCCGATTCGTAGGCCTTCCGAGCGAGATCGGAATCGACCCCTTACTGTTCCCACTCCAATCTAAACCAATTTAAGGAAGGTGTTGGACACTAAAAGGGTGGCATTTACTATTCCCACTCCAATGTAAACCAATTTAGTGAAGGTGTTGGACACTAAAGTGGTGAAATTTACTATTCCCACGCCAATTGAAACAAATTTAAGGAAGGTGTTGAACACTAAAGGGGTGAATTTTACTATTCCTACTCCGTTCTAAACAATTTTAAGGAAGGTGTTGAACACTAAAGGGGTGAAATTCACTATTCCCACTCCAATCCAACCATATGGAGGAAGGTGTTGGTCACTAAAAGCATAACATTTCATAAGAACCCAGTCCATCCTAAGGATATTTAAAAAAGGTGTTGGATGCCAAAGATGTGAAATTTACAATACCCACTTCAATATAAACATTTTCATAGAAAGTAATGCAAATTAAACAATTTAAAAAAACAATCAATACTCCATAATAATACACTTTAAAAAATATATATTATTACACATATTTTTATCTAATAAAAACTAACCTAGACTACAAACCAATATATATTATCTGAAATATTAAATTAAAAAAATGTATTAATATTTTAAATAGTTATTCAATTCTGGTTCAGCCTTTCCAAAACTAGGAACCATCAAATAACAAATAAACTATGATTTCAAAATTAACAATCATCAAAAATAAATTATTTCAAATAGTTATATTTTTAAACTTTTTTAATATATTTTTAAACTAAAACTACAATTTTAAAAAATCATACATTTCGACAATTTTGAAAACAATTACGAAAGTTAATAAATTATAAATTTTTAATGAAATCAAATGCTAAATATTATTTGTTTTTTTAATATTTTCTTAAACCATTATTATATATATCTTAATGAGAAAATATTTGGCTAAATATTTTAAAAAACTATTTTTATAAATGTAATACTCAAATGTGCATATTTTCAGAATGTTTAAAAATAATTATATTTTAAAATATGCATATTTTAAAAATCTCCTCACCTTTATCCCTAAAAACCTAATATCCGGTTGTTAAAAAAATGCAATAATTAATTATATATATTAATAAAACTCTATATATTAAACTTTAGCTTTCTAATCTAAAAAAATATAAACAGATACAAACAAACCACAATAAAATAAAATGCATACTACTTGTCACAAATTTTCTTCATTGATATTTTTTACAACGATACTAAAAATTATATTTTTGCCTTCGATATTCCTGTCAACGATATTTTTGATGTCCTGATATTCTTGACACAATATTTTTGCATCACACTATTTTTTTTCGATATTTTGTCCACACACAGAAGAATTCTAATTTAAAATCCTGTTTGATAGTAAAGGATTTGAAGTAACAATTCTGAAAATGCCACTTTTAGAAAGTTGTCATTTTCTTGCCTGAACCATTTGATGCATGCTTCCTATACCCTGGAGCACATAACTCGGTGTAGCTGGCAGTGGGTGTTTGTCGATTGCTCCAAGACAGTGAGTCAATGGAGCATAGGTGTTGCCAGGATGGGCTTTCTCTGACTTGATAGGGGTGAGGAGCTGTCACCAATGACAATTGCACATCACAAAAGCTCTGCCTGGGAACACTTACAAAGGGTTTGACACTAGTATATTGTGACCCCAGAAAATCTGGGGCCGCGACAGAGAGGCTGTAAATTCCAAGCACCTCTGGGAGTTGAAACCTCTCCTACTTCAAAGTGGCCACCAGGTATAAATAATGGACCCTCAGCTGGCGGGTAAGAGGATGCCTGGTTAAGGTATATGTGCAGTCTAGTTGGTGGCTGCAGCTCAGCGGAAGAGCAGGAAGAGGAATGATTGGGACGAGGCTGTGAAGTAAGTGGGGATTTGGGGAGTAGTTTGTAGGGTGTGGGGGTAGCTTTTAGGGCTTGGAGGAGGTCAGGAGTTTTAGGCTCAGGGAGGGGATGGGGTGGGTGTTAGTTTGTTTGGGTTGGGGGTAGTTTTAGGGGCTGGGGCGGTTGGGAGTTTTAGGGCTCAGGGTAGGGGACAGGAAAGGGGCAGTTTGCAGGCTAAGGGGGCAATTGAGCTGGGGTCAGGGGGTAGGTGAGGGGTAGATTATAGGGATGGGGCTGGTTTTAGGGCTCAGGGAAGGAGGCTGGGGTCAGAGTAGTTTTTAGTGGGCTGTGTTTTAGGGCTCAGGGCAGGGCACAGGAAAGGAGCAGTATTCAGGTTGAGGGGGCAATAGGGCTGGGGCAGGGGGAAGTGGGGGTAGGTTTTAGGGGTTGGCGGCTTATTTTGGTGCTCAGAGAGGCGGCTGTGGTCGGCGTAGTTTTTAGAGGCTGCGGGGGTCGAGTATTAGGGTTCAGGATAGGGGTTGGGGAAGTTTATAGGGCTGGGGTGGGTAGAATAGAATGAAGGAGGGCAACATTTTAGGACTCAGGGCAGAGGGGCAGGAATGTGATCTTTATCACACATGTTCCTTTATAAATCATGCAAAATCATGTGGAAGAGGTATGGCGCAGCAGCCATCGCGGTCGGCCTGAACTTGTGACTTTCTCCCAGTCCAGGACGCACCAGATAACCACAGTTGGCACTTTGTGCTTTTAGCAACTATTTTCACTTAAATCTTTAAAATTGAGTAGCTCCAGTTCTACGGATTGGATTTTTGTCATTTTGGTCTCAAATAATTTATTACATTTTACTCTATTTTCCTTATTTGGTGTGGGATTTTTCTTGTGCTGTGTTTTTCCTTTAGTATTGTTTGAAGTGCTGCATCAATTCCCTCTAAGTTAAGCCTTACTGTTTTATGCCAAGTCAACGGAAGATTAATCACAAGTTAATTTGGGGTTTGCTTATGTTTCACTCTGACAGAGATTGTGGCTGTTGCTTGAGTAGGGTTTCACCCTCCTCAAACAGTAACTCAATTTCCAACACAAATTATGTGGAAAGGCAAACAAATGTGCCCTTGTCCAATAAACATTTAGAAAATTCCCTCCATGAATTTCTCTCAAAGGAAACCCTTTCACTGTGCTTGTCCCCACCTCTGAATCACTTACAATACATACATTTTCCTAACTTCGCTTCACTGGTTTTCATCTTTTTTCTGTTTACCGTCCCCGCTTTCCAGTTTTTATTTCTTCAAATCTCCCTAGTCCTGCTTTTTTCTCAATCAAATCTTTAATATGAGCTCCTAATGTAATGAAACCCATTTCCTTCAATTCATACTGTGTCAACTCCATTTTGTAAGTTCAACATTTTTCATTTTACTTATATCAACATCTCAGTCATCTGCCAATTCTTATAATTTATAATGCACTTTACTAGTGCATCTAGCTGATTCTTTGATCAAATATCTCATCTCATCAGCATTCTATGTCAATATTCTGTTTAGATTCACACTACCCTACTGAGCTTTTCTCCACATTCTACTTTAAGAATCCCAATACAAATATTTTTGGGTAGTGGATCTACCACCACCATTGTAGAAATAGCTTTCCCCGTTCCACTTCTACCAGGCATTGCCATGGTGGTTAGGATTTCTGCTGGTGCAGTTGGGGCACTTGGTAAAACTCTTGTAGAAGCGTGTACTGCCACAGTATTGCCCCTCCATCAACTACAACAGGAGTTTGAGTCGATTCTGCTGGTCTGTCTGCATACGGAGGTCTCAAAATCAATAATTGATTAAAGAAGCATACATCATCATTATCTTCAGACTTTTCGTCTCTTTTTTTCTCTCTTGATTTATCTGTTTTGGTCTGCTCTGTCTCCATCACTATAGCAGGAAATATTTTAACACATTCCATTTTACCTTATCTCCATGCCTTCTTTCCATCTATTTTAGTTTCTAACTAATCCCTGAAGGACTTTTTAATTGATCTAGCCTTCATTTCTCTTTTCTTCTCTGTTGCCATGTGATCCTATTTATTGAGATCTTCTAACTGTCTAGTTCTAGGCATTGGTTTCATATTGTACAGTCGTTCTCAAGAAATCCAATTTCTCCAATTTAATGGTGCCCTCTATAGTAAATTGCAATTTTTCAGTCTGCTCTTTATCTTTAGTCCATTCAGGAATCTAGACACATGTATAATGCTCAATCTCTTCCACCATTTGAAATGCTGGTGTGCCTTCTTCTGGAATTTTCTGACCACCATTAGGCTTTTATCCTCTCTCTTAGGTTTAAGTGTTGTCAATTCCCCACCCATATTTGCACTTTCTTATGCTTAGAACAACTCAAAAATCAAAACAATGCTGAAAACGAACTTAGCAAAAAAACAACTAATAACATCGCAGCTCTGTCAAAGGTCACCACAGTGTGGTTACACTGACAAACAGCCAATCAGAGCACTGCTTGTGATGACATGGCATCAATCCCGGGGCACCAGGGTGGGTCTCCTAGCTGCTCAGCCAATCATTCTCCGTAAACAAGGAAGCAAACTACAGAGCAACAATAAACCTTTCAAAATTAACAAACCCATGTCTATATACCCTAGAAAGGAAAACAAGACAGTTTTCATAAATGAAATACACGCTCAGCAGTAAAACTTGATTTTAAATAAATCAAAGAGGGACAGAATCAGAAAACAGAAAAAAAGATTGACAACTGCAAATAACCGTCAAAGTTCTAGTTAGGCAAATCTCTGTCCAGCAGAAATCTCCCTCTAGGTTAATGTACTATACTCCATGCACTCAGAGTAAGCACAGGGTTGGACCTGGCCTTCTCTGCAGGGTCACCTCCAGATGTTTTGCCTTTAGCCTCCACTTTTTGCTATATTTCTTTTTGCTGGCTTTAGGACTCTGTGCACTTTACCACTGCTAACCAGTGCTAAAGTGCTTGTGCTCTCTGCTTTAAACATTGCAAAATTGGGTTATACCTGAATGGGATATTTTATTTACTTATAAGTCCCTTGTAGAGTGGTATACCAGACACCCAGGGCCTGTAAATTAACTGCTACTAGTGGGCCTGAAGCTCTTATTGTGCCACCTACTTAAGTAGCCCCCTAAAACATATACCAGGCCTGCCTTTGCAGCCTGAATGTAGTTTTAAACTACCAATTCGATTTGGCAATATAACTCCCTTGCCCAGCCTTAAACTCCAGTTTTATTGTTTATATCACTTCTAAGGTGGGCCCTAAGTAGCCCATAGGGCAGAGTGTTTTGTCTTTTTTTATTGGTTTTATCTTAATACACATAACATGTATGCCACACATATTGTTTATCAACAGTATCCAATACAGTATCAGCGTTGGTTCCCGATATAGCCCTGTACCCTCCTAGCGACACAGCACGTTGCAACTCTACAGTTCACACTCTGTATGTATCAAACTTATCAGTGACCCCAGACACTTTATTGATCAAACAAAACAGCATGTTAAAACATTCACTTCAATATCCTAACCCCCCATTTCTGGAGTTTGATTGCAAATAAGCTATCAGTGGCCCACAATAGCCTTTTGGCCTCGACGTTAGAGGTTGTTCCTCCGCATACAGTTCCAACTGGGTCCTACAATGAGCCAAATCTGACAGCCATGCAGTTAGTGCGGGGTTAGCCCATCTCCCCCAGTGTAGTGCCACTCTACATTTTGCCATCAGCAAACCCACTGAGATAAACTTATTATTCAGTGATCGGAAACTGCGCAGTCGCCCCAGCAGGCAGACCGCCGGCTCACATTCCCCAACCATCTCTAATAGTGCTTTGGTAACCTGCACCCAGTATCGCCCCACACATGGGCAAGACCACGCTAAATGCAGAAAATCAGCCCCCTCGGTCACACAGGGGGCACAGTTGGAGTCACCCTTCTGCCCATATTGGAACAATTTGTGCGGAGTATAATACCTTTGGTTTAAGAATTTAAACTGGATTATCCTGAGGTTGCAGTTGGAGGTTAGAGTGCTTAACTGCGCACAACAGAACCTCCAGTCCTGTTCTGTCATGGGCTGGGGTAATACTGCATTCCATTTCACCCACAGTTACTCACCTCCCTGTGATCTATCTTTCTGCACTGCAGCATATAATTTAGTGATGAGATGCTGTCTTGTTGCACTATTTAGCAGCACCTGAAGTGCCATTAGAGTGGGGGGTTCCCTGGGAAAATGTGGGTTGTGTGCCAGAACCACTGTTCTGAGTTGATGATATAGGAATGTGAATAATGGGATGTCTTCCCGCCTTGCCACTGCGTCCAATAGCGTCAAAAATTCACCATTTCTATATAGGTCCCCCATAGTATGTAGCCCTGCCTCCCTAAGCATCTGAACCGGCCCATTTCCTTGTGTCACCGTTATGTCTGGATGGTGCAAAAAAGGCAATGTTGGGGCGTATACTATCGATCTTCCTGCCTTTTTTGTGAGCACTCGCCATCCTGTTAATGTAGTATGTAAGGTATTTATCTCAGCGTGGGACTCTACATTGCGCTAATGTGGGAGAATCGCCTTGAGTGGAATTGGGTCTGCATAGTCGTGTTCAATCGCCACGTGTGGTACAAAATCATGAGGTGTGTACCAAAAGTGTGCAAAGTGGGCCTGCACGCATAGATAGTATAATTTAAAATCGGGTGCACAAAATCCCCCATCTTCATATTGTTGAGTTAGTAACTCCCAGTGAATTCTTGGTTTCTTGCCTGCCCACACCAATGTATTTAAAAGGGAGCACAAGCGTTTAAAAAATGCCTCTGTTAACACAATTGGGATGTTGGTAAACAGGTATAAGAATTGTGGCACTACTACCATTTTAATGACAGCTAATCTGTCTGCGAGTGAAAACGGAAGCACAGCCTAACGCCTGACTCGGTCCCCTAGTCTGGACATTGCCCCACCTTAGTTCTTGCAGACCACATTATCTGGATCTCTGTGCACCCATATCCCCAAGTATTTAACAGGTCCCGTCGCCTACTCCAGCAGTAATTCAATTGCACAGGGCTGTGTATTCGGTGTTAGTGGGAGGACGATTGATTTCGACCAATTAATGCTCAATCCAGAATAATATTCACATTTTATGTATTCTCTAATTACCGGGGCTAGCTGGGAGGCTGGTTTAATTCTCTATAATACCATATCGTCTGCATATAACAAAATAGGTATGGGTCGTAGTTTGAATCTAAGGGCAGCTGCAGCGTATTTCTGTCTAAGGATGCAGGCAAGTGGCTCCATTGTAAGCACAATCAATCAATCAATCAGGGAATTATAAAGCGCGCTACTCACCCGCGAGGGTCTCAAGGCGCTAGGGGTGGGGGGTGGATGTGCAGCTCCAGTCCAGCCGAAGAGCCAGGTCTTGAGGTTCTTCCTGAAAGTGTGATGGTTGGGAGAGCGTCTGATGTTGACAGGGAGCTCGTTCCAGGTCCTGGCAGCGATGTAGGAGAAAGCTCTTCTGCCTGCTCTGGTTCTGTGAATGCGGGGGGTCTCTGCGAGGGCGAGTTCTGCAGATCGGAGGTTCCTCTTGGGTACGTGGAAGGCGACTCTCTCGTTGAGGTATTTGGGTCCGATATTGTGGAGGGATTTGTAGACGTGGGTGAGCAGTTTGAAGGTTACTCTCTTCACAACGGGGAGCCAGTGGAGGTCTCGTAGGTGTTGGGTCATGTGTTCGTTCTGAGGGGTTCCGAGGACGAGTCTGACTGCGGCGTTCTGGACGGTTTGGAGCTTGTGGAGAAGGGTTTTCTTGATTCCTGCGTAGAGGGCGTTGCCGTAATCCAGCCTGCTGGTTATGAGAGCGTGGGTGATGGTTTTTCTGCATTCTGGGGGGATCCATTTGAAGGTCTTGCAGAGGATCCGGAGGCAGTTGAAGCAGGTGGAGGCGATGGAGTTGATCTGGCGGGTCATGGTGAGGGAGGAGTCGAGGATGATGCCGAGGTTACGTGCAGTGGCAACAAGGGGCAGCCCTGTCACGTTCCTCTGCCTATTTTAAAGGGTTCTGATATGCGACCTGAGACCCTTACTCATGCAGTTAGCCCTTCATATAGGAGTTTAATCCATCCCAGGAACGATTTGGGCACCACATGCGGTTCAATACTGCTAACATATAGGTCCATGCTATAGAATTGAAGGCCTTAGCTGCATTAAGCAGCACAGCCACTGCTTGTAGTGAGGGCTCTATTCGATGCAGTAAAGCGAAAATGGTGCGCAGGTTATGCATGGTCGAAAGAGCAGTTATAAATCCAGACTGGTCTGGTAGTACCAAGTGGGGTACTAGTGGTTGTAACCGGTTGGGAATCACCTTGGCTAGTATTTTTGTGTCTATATTTATGAGAGATAATGGCCTATAAGACTCGCACCGTTCTGGACCCTTGTCAGGTTTTAATAATGTTATTATTAGTGCTTCTCTCAGCGAAGGTGGTAATACTTGACTGAGATAGGCCTCTTCATATATAGCAAGTAATTGTTGAGCTAATAATTCTCTGTTCTATTGCTTTTGATATATATTTTTAATTGCAAGAATTATTGATAAACTCGCCAGAGAGATATTATTCAAATGTCTTTTATCTAAGAAATATTTGTGTTCCTTGTGAGGACATAAGGACCAATGAACCAATCACAAAACAATAAATATTCAAAACACGGGTATATATAGAAAAAAGTTGTATCTTTTGAAATTTGTCAAGGGTACTACACAGTTATACAAACAATGTAACAAGAGGAAAATAAATACAATTGTATAATCCTTCAATGTCACTATTGTAAACACTTCTTCTCATTGTACATTATTTTCCAGAAGAGAGTGTGAGTGTCGACGTTTCGGTCTCTATGCATTTGTCCATGAGACCATCTTCAGGACTATCATAAATTTAACAGTTGACCCCTGAATGGTGTTTCCAAAGATTCAAGAATTATAGAATACAATTGATACATATATGTCAAATCGATCGTCGTTCTGTAACTTTTGTTTAAGGTGAATAATCGTCAAAAGATGTAGGTGAGTGAACTCTGGTGCTTTTCGGACGATACTAATCCGACTGCAGACTGCCGAATTTTCACTGCGCTACAAAACTTAACAGAATAAACTCCTTCAATTGAGAAGTTGCTGGGGACTGGAAATTTAATTACACCGTCCGAAAAGCACCAGAGTTCACTCACCTACATCTTTTGACGATTATTCACCTTAAACAAAAGTTACAGAACGATGATCGATTTGACATATATGTATCAATTGTATTCTATAATTCTTGAATCACACTAGAGGCCCCCAGACCAGCCTCCATATTAGTGTTCTCCATTTTCAGCATCCGATGCGTTGCGCTGTTGTTTACCAGGTGAAAGTGACTTTAAACAGTCTGTGGCCACTTTAGGTGTTGTAAAGATTTTCTGTTGACCTAGGTGTTCAATATGAAGGCGCGCTGGGTACAACATAGCGTATGATATATTCACTTTTTGCAGTTGCCTCTTGACCGTTAAGAACTCCTGCTGAGCCGTCTTCACCGCGACAGTAAAGTACGGGTAAAATGAGACCTGATTGCCCTGATATTGTACTTCTTCCTTCTCTCTCGCAAGCCGTAGGGCAGTATCTCTATTACGATAATTCAATAGTCTTCCTATGATGGGCCTCGGAGGGGCCCCAGGTGGTGGTCTTGTCATGAGAGCCCTATGCACTCGTTACACCACTAGTAGTTGGGAGAAATGTTCAGCTCCAAACACCGTTGTCAGCATGGTCTCAATGTAGGTCTCCATTTTTCCTACATTTGCAGATTCAGGCACGCCTATTATTCTTAGGTTGTTGTGGCGAGAGCACGCATCCAGTTCCTCGTTCTTTGCCTGAATGACTGCCAGGACCCGCTCCATGTTAAGGGTTTCTAGTTCATTGTTTACAGCTCATCCTCGACCTTCGAGATTCTCTGTTCTGTCTCCGCAATGTGCGCAGACTGTTTTTCCATTTTTGCCGCCATATTGTCCATCCGTATATTGAGCATATCGATCTTACCATCGATTGCCATGAGCGTCGCTTCAAGTGCACTGCCCTTCACTGTTCCCATGGGCTGTCCTCCCTCTGCACCTGTGTCTGGTAGTTGTTTCATGGAACCTCTTGTTTCAAATGTAAGTTTTGCCTGTGTCTTATCCGCTTTCCCCATGGTGATACTGTGTGGCCTAGCCGCGCCTTCCCCTGTCACAAATGCCAGAGGCTATTTTGGTAGATGATTACGTAGCCTCTTTGGTAATGTAGTATGTTGCTGTTAACCATTGCTGCTTTTTCAATCTGGACGTAATACAGGTGTATGTGTGTCGCCTTCTATTCTGCTCCTCAATGTGTGATCCGCATGCAAGAGGGAGCTTCGCACTCTGCGTTATTAGTGTTAGGTCAAAAGTCAGTGACTCAGTTTACAGGGATCATGCAGCCCCACAACGTGCTTAACTTGAAAGTCCAAACACCTGTTGTCACACTATTTGCTTGGCTCCAGTCCAAGGCCTGCAGGTCCCCCCACGTGGTGTAGCAGGACCCGCGTTGCCACCAGCAAATGATTCTCGGTGAGCAGACACTTTATCTTACCGAATCTCTGGCCTTGACAATGCTGCCGCTCCACAGCCGAGGGGGCAGGCATCTAAGGCCCGATCGAGGCACATGACCAGCCGCTCTGCGCCCCCCGCTCCCGCTCAACTGTGTGTTGCTCTGTCCAGCGGGTGTACCGCTCGCTTGGCATTTCAATGAGGTTGAACCTGTGCAGGGATTAGGGTTCCTCCCGAATGGTGGCGCGCACAGTCTAGGTCCGCCTGACACAATGTGCATCTCTGCAGGCAGGCGCCATGGCCTCAATTTTGCAACTAGTCCGGCTAGGGCGTCACCCACCGTTGGTGCGGTGCTGGTGAGCTGCTGTAGCGGCCTGCTTGCAGCTCTGTGTAGTGATGTTCGCGCACGACCCCACTCCACGCTTCTGCTTTACTCAGCTGTCTGGTCGTGCCTCAACTACGCATCCAAGGGGGCAGGCAGCCAAGGCCCGATCTCAGCACCCGACCAGACGCTCCGCGCCCCACGCTCCCCCTTCACAGTGTTCCGCTCTGCCCAGCGGGAGTAACTGCTTGCCGGGCACTCCAGTGAGGTCAGAGTAGCACAGGGATTATGTTTTTGTCCCAGAGGGTGAGGATGGCCTAATTATTAACAGATCGTTAGAACCCAGCAGGCAGAGCAGCACTAATGTGCAGCCATCTTGCGGGGGCTGTCTGGCACCCCTGAGTGTTTTGTATTTAAAAGGTCGGACATGTACAATTATGGTTTACATGTCCTGGTAGTGAAAAACTCTTACATTATTATTTTTCTACTGTGAGGCCTACCTCTCCTGTAGGATAGCATTGGGTTGCCTTATTTCATTTAATGAGTGCTAACTTTTGATTGGGAACAGGTAAGTATTTCATGTTTGGTGTCTGTGAAATTATAATTAAAAATCCTCTTTAATGGTTAAGTCGGATTTTAAATTACCATTTTGAAGATGCCACTTTTAGAAAATTGGCATTTTCCTGCCCTAGCTATTTGATGCCCACAACCCGTACTAGGTCACATGACGTGGTGTAATTGGCAGTTGAACTTTGTTTATTTCTCACAGATTGTCACGCAATAGTGTGATTAGATGTTCCTGCATGGGCCATCAATTGACATGATGGGGTGGACCTTGGGCAACACCCCACTTGCAACTGAATTGGCTGTGCAGTCTTCCCACAAAGGACTTGTCACCCCTGCATTCTTTATACAGCCAGTTTGGAGCAAGGACAGGAGAGTCAGGAAACTGCGGAAAAATTCTCAGAGTATTGCCTGCTGCTGTGACCTGCTGTGCATTTCACAAGACTGCTTTGCTGCACCTGGAAGGATTGCTTTGCTGCCAGGAGCCTGCCATAAACCCTCAAAGGCCTGCCCTGCTGCTTGAGCCCTGATTCAACACCTGAACCCAGGACAGCCAGATTGACTCCAAGGGCTCGTTTGCTGGCTTCCTGTTCAGAGCCACAGGGACATAACAGGCTTTCACCATCTTGAAACCGCACCAGGACCCAGCCTGTGGGAGTCCTAACCCCCTAAGTGGTGATAAAGGTGCCCAGATAGTTAAAATCGAAAACTGTGGGACATTTTTGGCTAAAGACAACTCTGAGAACCTAGAGAAGAGTGAGACCAAAATGCTTGTATATCCGCCCAAGGTGCATCGTCAGTTTGCCTGACTTCACTGCAGCTCCCGCTATGTTCTTCTCTAAGGCAGCAAATTCTGTTTAGTGTTCCTTTGCCAAAAGGGCATCCAGCCTCCTGGAACTCTTGTCAGCTACAGCCTCCTGCCTCACCGTGCCGGAGATTTTCAACTTTCAAAAAAGTGACTAAGTACGAACATAGAAATCTTCACTGAGACTTCTTCCAGCGGCTCCCCGATGACGATGCTCACTTCTCGGACACCGCCTACAGCTCTACCCCGCAGAACTCTACTTTCGCAGAACATTTTTTTCAAAATGTCCTCTAAGTCCGAAGGTAAGCGCTGACCAGGACCAATCCACTCGTTGTACCTGACCCATGCTCTATCACGGCCTACCCTATTTTTTGACTTTGACCCAGTCTTGCACAGCTAGATGTCCTCGGTTGGCACTTTGATCTTTTAGGTGCTAGTTTTTGCTAAAACATTTTTAAATTCATAACTCTGGTTCTACTGATTGGATTTTTGTTGTTTTGGTGTCAAATCATTTATTAAAATGTACTCTATTTTTCTAAATTGGTGGAGGATTTTTCTTGTGTTGTGTTTTAGCTTTATTATTGTTTGTGTGCTGCACAAATACTTTACACATTGCCTATAAGTTAAGCCTGACTGCTTTTGTGCCAAGGTACCAAGTGTTAAGCAGAGATTTATAATAATATCTCGAGATCACAAATACGAATAATACAACATCAAAATGGTGATCAGATCACCAATTGAAGCCACAATCATCATTACATAACCAAACAACTCACCAAAAAACAAAAATCCATCATCACAGACACTCAAACGCACACTTTCAAAGTTTCCCTATTAATTATTACACTTTAGTTTATTCAGAACCACACAGTAGCACAGCCTGTTACCCCACAGGAGGATCCAGCACTGGAAAAGTTAGCAAAACTCCATCGCTCCTTTATCCTTCATTTTAAGTGCTTAGAGCACAACTTTCTCCAAAACTCTTCTGGTGACCCTTAAAGAGGAGGTGCTGTAATGCTAACCATCCTCTGCTACCAAAATTGTGGAGTCGAGCCCCCATAATTGGTTGAGCCCCAATATTCGACCACCATCTACTTTCATTGAAGAAATTCAGCTCTAGTGTTTCCAGTTGATCTAATGGTTAGAGACTACACTCCTCATCAGGATAACACAGGCAGCATTGCCTTTGAAGCTTCCCACCTTGGAATGCCATTCAGGCTTGGGGGAGGTGTGAAGCACCTCCCCCCACAGCAAGCATTGTGTCCAGCCTCTGAGAGTGCAGTCTCTCACCCCATGAGGTCAGAAACATGTCTGGTGGTGGCAGACAGGCTAAGACTAGTCAGAGACAACACCAGTGTTTGGTAGGGTTTCAGGGGGCACCTCTAAGGTTCCCTATGTGTGCATTTAATAATAAATTCAACACTTGCGTCAATGTGGCTTTATTGAGTTGAGATGTTTAGTAAGAAACATCTCTGGGTACAATGAAGCCATCCCAGTGCTGGGGAACTCATGCTGACAAGTATCCAGCCCATTGTCACTTTATGGCTTCCCTGTGCACTTACAATTTCCCAAAATGGACTTGGAGATTGCTGAGTCATATCCACTCAGGCGGACATTCCCACACATGGGATAAAGTGCACCCTGTCTTAGGGCTGTAAAGTCTGCTGTAGGGTTGGCTTACCTATATCTCATGCAGTGTCTGTGGGTATGGCACACAGGGATGTGTTTTCTCTGCACCAAGAAATGCAGCCTGCACTGGCAGTGTGCATGAACTTGGTGAGGGGTCTATAGGGTGGCACAATACATACTGCAGCCCTAGTGGACCCTCTTCAGTTCCAATGCCCCAGGCATCAGGGGTACCATTTACTAGGAACTTACAAGGGGGCTGAAGTGTGGAACAATTTTAAGGAAAGAACACTGGTACTCGGAACCTAATTAGAAGGAACACAGTACACCTCAGTCAAAGTTGCATTAAAAACCAGGCTAAAAAGTGAGGGGAACTGCAACAGAAGCCCAGTTTCCCACACTAGGGGCCTGATTATGATGGCAGTAGGACCGCCACCGTCAGGCCGTCAGTGGCAGTCCCACCGCCATCCAGCCCATTGGATCCGACCGCCGCATTAGGATGGAGGCGGTCGGAGCTCGGCTGTTGGAGGAAAGACCACCGCATCCAACAGGATTAAGGAACCTGTCAGGGCAGCGGTCGGACTCCTATTCCCTGCAAAGACAGCGGTGCCTGCTCAGGCACCTCTGTAGGGATTAGGATGTCCTTTCCCACCTGCCCTTTCATGGCGGTTCACCCGCCATGAAAAGGCAGGCGGAAAGTGTCTTTGGGGGCCACTAGCAGGGCCCCCTTACCCCCTGGCCCCTTACCCCCTGGCCATAGCGGACTATGGAGCCTGGAGGGACCCCCTAAACATCCCTGCACCATGTGGCAGGCACCGCATGGTGCCTGCCACATAGTGCAGGGATGTTTTAAATGTGTATGATTTTTATTGGGGCGTGTGCTGCAGTCCGCAGCACACGCCGCAATGCGAAATATACAAATTACAACCACCGTGAAGGCGGTTGCATCATAATGCGGGCAGCAAGACAGCCAACTTCTAGTCAGGCGGTCCTGCTTCCGCCACGGTGCCAGTCGGACGAGAGTCCAACCAGCATCGTAATCAGGCCCAATGTCTCATTATCTACCCTTCTAAGTATCTTGGGCAATTCATTTTAATGCAACATCATCAGTTTATTGGTTACAACTCTTTACATTATTAAAGCATATTTATGAGAAATCATTTCCACACAAAATGTGCACATTTTTCATATTTTCGAAAACGCTACCACACTAATCCCTAAATTGTGAAATTGCATGTACCACTGTCCTGGGGGCAAGTGTATCTGCATTTTTGTATATGTATTTTCAGTTACATCAGTCTCAAAATTAAGTGCTCTGTCTCAGGCATCCTCTTACTTAGCTGAGTATAGCTTAAACGAGTTAGTTACCTGTGGTTATATGAGGATTAAAATGGAAATAAAACGCATAATAATTTGAACATTTAAACTTAACATATTTTTAAGATAAACTGCAATTATATTGTCTTGTTACTTTTTTTGTCCCCACGATGCTCACTTATCCATTCATTTAAAAACCTGTGAAATTAAACACTCAAAGGGCCCCGAACTGCTTTTGCACCTAAACTGTTGAAATCAACAGCGAGCTGGGAAAAAAAGGCTTTCGACAAAATTATGGGTAATTACCGTTTCACGCCCTTCTTCCATCTGAAGGTTAATGAGGCATCGCTAATTAAACATTCACTATGTGTGGTCAGATGCCCCCGAGACAGTATCCTTTTTCGTGTACCCTTGGAGAGAAAAGCTTAGCTTGGAAAGATTTACTATCAGGGTCTCATTTCAGTTTCTTTGTTCTGAGCAGACCTTCACTGAAATGAAATAGCTGAAAATGGCAGAGGCGAAGGCCTCAAGAAAATGTCTTGGTTCTTCTCTATGAGGTCCAGGACTGATTGTCTGTGATAAGGAGGTGCAGTGAGAGACGATGAGACTGGATGCATTCAGAGGAACAACCCCGGCCTTTACAAGAATATGCTTGTTCTCGCTGGAGTCAGTGTTTCTATTTACACATTGATAACACCGCTCACAGGAGCAATGGAATTTCCAAGCAGATAAGCAGGGGAATTTGGCTTCCCAAATGTCAGATTGTTTCTTTTGCAAAAATCAGTACAAGCCTTTATAACAGAGAATTTAGATCTCTTTGTCAACAGTTACGAAATGCAAATTCGCCTTGTAATTTTCTGCTTTTTACTCATTCGTGTAAAATCAGCTACAGAAACCTAAAACAGTTCTGAATGAGCATGGTTGCTTTCTTATCCACAAACCGATTTAGAAATTTTCTGAAATGACGCCTCCCTGCAACTTCAAACTTACTTGAGACGGGAGAGGTGTCTTTATTTTACTTGCGTTTGTGCATGGTGCTACCATGCGAACACAATGGGAGCTTCTGGATGCTTTGTTTCTTGGGGGTAGTATCATGGGCGGAAGATCAGATTTAGCCACCAGAGTTCACATCTTGATGTTAAGAGAGGTATAGATATTAGAGGAGAAAAGACAGTGACTATATCAGGGATGAAAAAATAATAAAAAGTTGAAAGGATGTTTGGAGAGCATTTTTGTGGTCTAATGCCAAAGTCACTGAATTGCTATTGTAATTAAAAACAAAACAAAGCATTAACACCTTTTTCTGAATAGAAACAATGTAGGATTTACACAAATTGAGGCTAATGACCACTGTTGTGCTTTTAATAATAATGGTATTTACAATAATATTAATGATCACATATTTCTACTTAGCACTTGTACCACACCTGCCATGTTAAGGCCTGAACAAAACAGACATTATTAGTACAAAATCAGCGATACTCATATTACCAGTCTATGTAAATCTTAGTTGCCCTTCCCAGAGTGTAGGTGGAAAGTCTGTGATTTGGACAAACTGCTTAGCCATGAAAAAAAAACTTGATGCAGAGATTGAACACTTTTTTTTACAGAATGAACAGAAAACTAAGGGCCAGATTACGACTTAGGGGATGTGTGATGGAACAACGCATGCCTGAACCACACGGTCTTAACCACAACCTCGTCTTTACCATGCATACCTTTACCACGCATGCCTTTACCACGCATGCTTTTACCACGCAGTTTCGTGGTAAAGACATGATTGATAAAGGAAACACAAGGAGATGATGGACGGAGCGCTGAAACTTTTCAGACACTCACCCCCAGTCACAGATCTCGGTTGAATCCATCATCGTTCTTTAGCTCACTTCGCCACCCCAGTTCAGACACAGCTATGTGCAAATCAGTCTTGACCCTGTGCCTCATGGGAACAGTCCAGCCCGAAATGCCTAGCCATGCCTTTCCTGGACCGGAAACAAGCATCCTGGGACCGGTTTCGGGCTAATAGCCCTCCTCAGCCAGGCTAGCTTGAATCCAGTGGCAAAGTGAGCAATGGACCCACGTCTGGGCATACCCTGTCAAATTAGGGCATTTGTCACTCCGAGTGGGACGGGTATGCCCAGACGTGGGTCCCGTGCTCTCCATGCCACTAGAGTCAAGCTATCCTGGCTGATGAGGGGTGAAACCCCGAAACTGGTCCTAGGATGCTTGTTTCCAGTCCAGGGAGGACCTGGCTTGGCAGTACGGGCTGGACTGTTCCCATGAGGCACAGGGTCAAGACTGATTTGCATATGGCTGGGTTCAAACTGGAATGGCATGGTGAGCAAAAAAACGATGGATTTAGGCCCAGATCTCTGTACTGGGGTGAATGTAAGACATTGTTCTGCATTCTGTCCATCATCTGTTCTTTTTGGATTTGTCACCCCGAGTGGGACGGGCATGCCCAGACGTGGGTCCTGTGCTCTCCATGCCACTGGAAAATAGCTATCCTGGCTGATGAGAGGTGAAACCCCAAAACCGGTCCTAGGATGCTCCCTTTGTTTGGACCGGAGTACGAACGCCGCACGGCATGCAATAGCTTAGTTGCTGAATGCCGGCATACGAGTGATCTGCTATCCATTGTGAACCGATGGTCACCGATTTAATCAATCTTCAACATCTCGTGCATCAAACGAGGGTATATCAAGTTTTACAAAGTTTGAATTTATCATGAAGATACATTTTGGTCTTCGGAAAACGCCAGACTAAATTTAAATGTCCGGCTATACAGATATCAGTATATGATACACATAGGTTGTTTTTTATATCGTACTCTGATTGAGAGAGTCCTTTGAGACGTTGTTGAGGGAACTCTTCCCCCGGCGTGGATAAATAGAAAGATATTGTTTGTGGCTTTTCCTGATGAAGGCGCAGTTGGCGTCGAAACGCGCGTTGAAGAAGATCCATCATATAGCCACCTTTGTTTGTCATCTCTATTTATGTTGCATTTTTGTCTTATTGATATATTGTAATTATATGTGAAGTCTTGTGTAATATGTCAAAAAAATGTTTTGTATTATAATATGAGTGTCTTATATATGTAATATATATGTTTGTATGGTAAAAGATGTTTATGTTGAGAAATGTAGAGATTACTCTTTTTTAACTTAAAAAGAATAAATATAGATTTTATCTAACAGAAAATATTGGAGTTGACACTGAGTTTTTGACATTATATGTTTGTGTTTAAAATGAGTCTTTAAAGGTGCTTGACCGAATGACTGCCTAGGGATTTATTCTCACATAGTGGGTCCCGTGCTCTCCATGCCACTAGAGCCAAGCTATCCTGGCTGATGAGGGGTGAAACCCCGAAACCGGTCCTAGGATGCTTGTTTCCAGTCCAGGGAGGACCTGGCTTGGCAGTACGGGCTGGACTGTTCCCATGAGGCACAGGGTCAAGACTGATTTGCATATGGCTGGGTTCAAACTGGAATGGCATGGTGAGCAAAAAAACGATGGATTTAGGCCCAGATCTCTGTACTGGGGTGAATGTAAGACATTGTTCTGCATTCTGTCCATCATCTGTTCTTTTTGCATTTGTAACCCCGAGTGGGACGAGCATGCCCAGACGTGGGTCCTGTGCTCTCCATGCCACTGGAAAATAGCTATCCTGGCTGATGAGAGGTGAAACCCCAAAACCGGTCCTAGGATGCTTGTTTCCAGTCCAGGGAGGACCTGGCTTGGCAGTTCGGGCTGGACTGATCCCATGAGGCACAGGGTCAAGACTGATTTGCATATGGCAGCCTTCAAACTGGAATGGCATGGTGAGCAAAAAAAAGCGATGGATTTAGGCCCAGATCTCTGTACTGGGGTGAATGTATGACATTGTTCTGCATTCTGTTCATCAACTGTTCTTTTTTTAAATTAAATGAAATCCAGTATTTGTAAAGCGCACAATTACCCGAGGGTGTCAAGGCACTGGGGGCCGTCGGGAAGATTAAGCGAGCTATTGCCCAGAGTCACATGGTGCTGGGCTAACCTACCGCCAGCACCGGGGATCGAACTGTGAACCCCGTGGTCCAGAGTCAGGTGACCTGGCTGCTGCGCCATACCTCTTCCACATGATTTTGCATGATTTATAAAGGAACATGTGTGATAAAGATCACATTCCTGCCCCTCTGCCCTGAGTCCTAAAATGTTGCCCTCCTTCATTCTATTCTACCCACCCCAGCCCTATAAACTTCCCCAACCCCTATCCTGAACCCTAATACTCGACCCCCGCAGCCTCTAAAAACTACGCCGACCACAGCCGCCTCTCTGAGCACCAAAATAAGCCGCCAACCCCTAAAACCTACCCCCACTTCCCCCTGCCCCAGCCCTATTGCCCCCTCAACCTGAATACTGCTCCTTTCCTGTGCCCTGCCCTGAGCCCTAAAACACAGCCCACTAAAAACTACTCTGACCCCAGCCTCCTTCCCTGAGCCCTAAAACCAGCCCCATCCCCATAATCTACCCCTCACCTACCCCTGACCCCAGCTCAATTGCCCCCTTAGCCTGCAAACTGCCCCTTTCCTGTCCCCTACCCTGAGCCCTAAAACTCCCAACCGCCCCAGCCCCTAAAACTACCCCCAACCCAAACAAACTAACACCCACCCCATCCCCTCCCTGAGCCTAAAACTCCTGACCTCCTCCAAGCCCTAAAAGCTACCCCCACACCCTACAAACTACTCCCCAAATCCCCACTTACTTCACAGCCTCGTCCCAATCATTCCTCTTCCTGCTCTTCCGCTGAGCTGCAGCCACCAACTAGACTGCACATATACCTTAACCAGGCATCCTCTTACCCGCCAGCGCTACAGCTCCTCTATGCACTCAACACCGGCCAGTACAACAACTGCAAGCTCTCTACACCTAGCGACACCCAAGGACCCTTCTCCTGTCGACACTGCCGCCACTCCTTCTCCTTCGCTGAGACCCAGAACCCACCTCCGCCCTCCAGCAACAACTCCATCGCACCCCAAACTCTGCAATGCATACTCCTCAACGTCCGCTCCCTCCACAGACACGCTGCGGAAATCTGGGACCTCCTCGACAGCACCACCCCTGACGTCGCCTTCCTTACCGAAACCTGTACGAACGCCGCCTCAGGACCTGACATAGTGATCACCATCCCTGAAGGCTACAAGATCACCTGGAAGGACCACCCCTACCACCCCAGAGGAGGCATCGCCATTGCTCGCAAGTCCAACCTCCAGCTGAGCACCTACACCGACGAGCCCACAGACCTGATGGAACACCTCCACACCAAGATACATACCAACCCGACCACCACCCTTCGATGCATCCTTATCTACAGACTCCCCCGGACTCCCCGCACCTTTCGCCGATTCCATCACCGACATCATCACCACGCAAGCCATCACCTCCAGCGACTACACCTTGCTGGGAGACCTCGCCTTCCACCATCACAATCTCCAAGACCCCAACTCCACCTCACTCCTGGACAACCTCCTCAACATCGGACTCAAACAGATAGTACCAGAACCCACGCACTCAGCAGGACACACCCTGGACCCCATCTTCACAGCAGGAAACTCTATCACCTTCAGCCACATCTCCGAACTCCCATGGAAGGACCATTGCTGTGTTCATTTCACCTTCAAAACAAACATCACCCGCAAACATCTACACCAGCTCCAGCGCAGGAATTGAAAAAAGATCTCTGACGACCAGCTCACCACCTCACTCAGCTGCTCCGCTTCCACCGCCACAGATGACGACCCAACCACCGCTGCCCGTACCCTACACAACTGGATCACTGATTGCGCCAACACCATCGCCCCCTCAAGAAAACGTCCAACCACAAGCTGGTTCTCCACTGAACTCTGAGAATCTAGACGAACCTACAGACGCCTCGAAAAGCAATGGAGGACCTCTAAAACCACAGCAGACCTCGACAATTTCAAAGCAGCCACCGCCGCCCACCACAAGCTCATCAGACACTCAAGGAAGAAAGCACTCCAGGACAGAATGTCTGCCCACGCACACAACAGCAAGGAACTCTTCAGCATCATCAAAGAATTCGCCTAACCCATCAGTGAGACAACCAACATCCCACCTTCCCAGGACCTATGCGACAGACTCAGCGACTTCTACCATCACAAAATCAAGACCATCTATGACAACTTCAACAACAACAACCTACACGTGGAACCTACACCCACCGTCCCCTGCACCATGCAGCCAACACTTGACAGCTGGACCGCAGTCACTATCGAAGACACCCTGAAGACTATGAAATTAACCGCTCCTTCAAGACCGCCTCCTTCCCCGAACACTGGAAACACACCGAGGTAAATCCTCTCCTGAAAAAAACCCTTGGTGGACCCCACCAACCTCAAGAACTTCAGATTGATCTCCTTACTCCCATACCCAGCGAAAGTCATTGAAAAAGCCATCAACAGTCAACTCGCTTCCTTCATTGACGAAGACAACATCCTCGACTCCTCCCAATCAGGTTTCAGGAAGAACATCAGCACCGAAACCGCCCTTCTTGCCGTGACAGACGACATCCGCTCCCTCCTCAACAGAGGAGAGACTGTGGCCCTCATCCTCCGGGACCTCTCTGCAGCCTTCGACACAGTCTCACACCACAGCCTAGCCCGCAGACTCCACGATAAAGGAATCCAGAAGAAAGCCCTCAACTGGATCCGCTCATTCCTCTCTGGCACAACGAAGCGAGTCAGACTCCCTCCCTTCCTCTCGGATCCCATACCTACCACCTGCGGTGTCCCCCAAGGATCCTCCATCAGCCCCACCTTGTTCAACATCTACAGGGCACCGCTTGCATCCATCGTCAGACAACACAGATTCAACATCGTATCGTACGCAGACAACACCCAACTCATCCTCTCCCTATCCAACGAACCCAACATCTCTAATCACAACTTCCAAGAAGGAATGGAGGCTGTCGCCAGATGGATGAAAATCAGCTGCCTACAACTAAACACGGACAAAACCAAAGTACTCATCTTAGGCCCACACCCCGACGCCTGGAGCAACACCTCCCGCCCCCACCGACCACGCACTCAACCTCAGAATCATCCTGGACTTCGAACTCAAGATGGACCGCCAAATCAATGCTTTCACCTCCCCCTGTTTCCACACCCTCCGTCTCCTATGAAAGACCTTCAACTGGATTCCCCTCTAACACAGGAAAACCGTCACCCAAACCCTTATCAGCAGCAGACTGGACTACAGCAACGCACTCCAAGCCAGGATCAACAAGAAACTCACCCACAAACTCCAGAACATCCAGAACGCCTCCGCCAGACTAGTCCTCAACCTACCGCACCACTGCCACATCTTCCAACGCCTGCAGACACTGCACTGGCTTCCCGTCGAGAAGAGAATCACCTTCCAACTTCTCACCCGCCCCCACAAAGCCCTCCACAACACCGGACCCACCTACATGAACCGCCGCCTCTCGTTCCATGCACCCCAAAGATCCCTCTGCTCAGCCCAGCTCTCCTTTGCTACGGTACCGCATATCAAGAAGACCAGAACTGGAGGTCGCTCCTTCTCCTTCCTCACATCCAAGGCATGGAACTACCCTCCTCCCCACCTCCGACAGACACCAACACTCCCAAAATTCCTGAAGTACCTCAAGACCTGGCTCGTTGACGAATCACCAGGAACATCTAGGAGCTGCGTGCTCAGCGCCTTGAGACCCTTCTGGGTGAGTAGTTGCGCGTTACAAACAAGTGATTGATTGATTGAGGCATATGAGTGGTTAAGGCATATGTGTGGTTAAGGCAAGCGTGGTGACGTTTGCGTTGTCGGAACACACGTGTCTGAGGCCCCCGTGTTCTGAGTGTTCCGACTTAGGCGTTGCTGCACCAGCACAGTACCGCCAAAGCCATGCATGGTCCGCCCGCCAGCTTACGTGTTCAACTTGTGTCTGGCGGGCTCTTCTTTTGCCATTCCCATGGAGGTACCTTGAAAACGGGCACCACAATGTGAACGCAAAAGCAGTTCCAGCACGGAATGGAGTGTGAAGTTGATGCTGTGCTGCAACTTGGGGAGCATGTAAACAGGGGGCACATGTTGTGCCCCCCTGAATGGATCCCCAAGTTGGCGGGTGCCCTTTAAGGCCCCCTTTGTTTCCCCACCACCAGCCTGGGTAGTCCTGCCTTGCATGGTGTATACCCCTGTCCGCTGCCCCACTGCCAGGGAACGGCAGTTCCCTGGCGAAGCAGGCACAGCGGTGGAGGTCTAAATGGCTGCCTCATAAGACGGCAGCCACAGGACCGCCATTGCTGCGCCACCACGAGGAGACTCGTAATTTGGCCCTAAGTCCTACGTGTTGGCTGATGTGAAACTAGCATGATGATGTGCGAGCGATTGTAGCTGAATCATGTCTCCTCAGTTCCCCTAAGATGCATGTTTATTTTGGCACCAACAATTTCTACACTGTTGTCCTAATGACACTGATTGTGGCCTACCTGAAATATCCGTGATGTCATTTTACAGAGTGGTACATTCCAGGCTATAATGAAAAACAATCATTGGCAAAGCCAAAAGGTCTGGCCACATTTGCTAGCTTTTTGGCTTTTTAATTGCTTGTTTTGCTATGCCATGGTTTTTGTAAAACTTTATTACTGGAGGAGCAGCTGGGCCCTCAACAATATAGATTAATTAAACATTGGCTAAAGCAAAAGTATATTTTGGACTCGAAAAGCACACATTCAAACAGTAGCCCTTGGCACTGAATGAAAGTACATTGTGTTGAGATGTGCTTCTTGTGAAAGAGTAGACTGCCATCACTCATACTGAAGCTAGCCAGTGGCTAAAGTGGTCTCCCCTTTATATGTATAATTCTAGTAAAATCAAAAGGTGTTGGCTAACGACAGACTCGAATTCTGTTGGGACACTTGGGATACTGAAAAAAACTTATATTTTAACATCTTGCCCACTGGCATATTGGCTCCAGGTTCGCATACTCGGACATCTAGCACAGGACAGTTCTAACTATTTTATATACATAATTTGAAAGCTCTATATTCAATTGGAGAGCCCTTCTCAGAGGGTAGTGTGTATGAATGGATATCAATTAGGAAAAAAACAGCCCTTCCACAAAATTAAGGGTAATTAGTGTTTCACATTTCTCCTTCTATCTGAAGGCTAATGAGGCATCGCTAATTAAACATTCACCATGTGTGGTCAGCTGCCCTTGTGTATGCGGTACAGCATTGATTGTCTGTGATTAGGGGTGAGACACTATGAGGCTGGATGCATTCAGAGAAACAACACCAGTCGTTAAGTCAATGTACTTGTTCAAGTGGGAGTTTGTGTTTCTATCTCTATCAAACTGCTATTACCACGTAGAGTAGGGAGCAGAGGTAATGGATTGAGCAATGGATAGGCAGCGGATTTGGCTTTGCAAATGCCAGGCTGGGTCTGTTGCAACAGTTGGTACAAGTCATTTATACCCCAGGACCTACTCTTGCTACTCCTGGACTCAGGAATGAAGGAGGATGTGACAGGAACATATAGTAAACTGACTTCTAGGATGTTCTTTACTTTCTAAACTTTTTACTGCTTGGCTTTTCATAGGCCCCTTACACGAACATTGACAGCTTGGGTGGCACGAAGAATGAACATGTATTGTCATTTTGAGGTTAACCTTTGCAAAATTTCACAAAACTTACCTATGGCATTTTCCTCAATAAGTGAGTCTGTTCTTCGTGAAAACCTGTTTCATTCTGAGCACTAGAAGACAGGACAATGTATCGATAACACTAGCAAGTGCAGCAAGACCAACATTACAAAGGTATTTTATTAGAATATCAGGCCCAAATATCATCTTAAAAATGATCATGTGGGGCGTGGCCAAGACCTTGATGGAGTAAGACGCACGCAGCTTGGGCTCCGTCCTCCGGGGTCGGCCTAGGGCTCTACTAAAGCACTCAAAAGCACGGGGTGCAATCTGTGCCACCCCCCTTGACCTTCTGAAGCCCGCAGCAGCTTGGGTACCGTGTACGGGGGCTCAAAACGTACAGACAGTCCCGGGAAGGAGGAGACGGCTCGTAGACGGGGACCCGCCCGCCATCTTGCCAAGCACCGTGGAGGCGGCCCCGCTTACCAGGGAACCCGGGTCATGCCTCACGCTGAACGGCGGGGACTGCGGGGGTGTGTCTGCCCACTCCGCCGATTTCGCTCCTGACAGAGAACTGCGCGGGAGACCCTGAGCGACGCTGGGAGCGGTCCGAGGCGGCGGAGGTGGTCTGCTGTGTGGACCCTGCCTGCCATTTTGCGAGAGGCCGCGAGAGGGACCTGCGCCCGGCGGTGGACCGGGTGCTGAGGAGCGCTCCCTTGCTTTGCCATCCTCCGCTCCTGAAGCCTGGCTACACCGGGGGCCCTGGGTGGTTTCGGGGCCTGTGCGGTGTACTCCCGGAGCGGTTGGCGGGGAGTCTACTCCGGCCTTGGGACGTCCCGCGTCGCCCGCCACATCGGATGGGGGAGGAAGACAAATGCGATTGAGGTGATGAGGGACAGGCACTGGCCCCGGGGGTGGAGAGATACGCTGTGGGAGCGAGAGCCACCTACCTGCTGCTGAGAGCGACGGGGGACCCCCCCGGACACCCCTGCCCCAACCCACCAGGTGGAGATGCACCGCTGGACCCCCGTTACCTGGCCGCGGAGGGAGAGGTCAAGCTGCGCCCTTCTGGCGCCCTGCTGACGCCGAGGTCTGGGACTCCTGTCCTGCTGCGCGGCGACGGCCTGCCACACAGCACTCTTCTGGCCGAATCCTAGGGGCAGCGACGGGCCTACCTTGAACGCCTCCGCGCATTCTGCTGTCTGCCCCCTGCCTCGCTGTGCTGAGGAGCACTCTCCTACTTTGCTATCCTCTGCTCCTAACGCCTGGCTACATCGAGGGCCCTAGGCGGTTTCGAGGCCTGGACGGTGACCTCCCGGGGCGGCCTACAGGGGGTCCAATTCGGTTCTGCGGCAACCCCGCTTCGCCCACCACACCGGGTGGGGGGGGAGACAAATACGATCAAGGTGAGGAGGGATAGGAGCTGACTCCGGGGGTGGAGAGGCACGCCGAGGGAGCGAGAGACACTTACCTGCTGCTGAGAGCGACGGGGGGCCCCCCCTGACACCCCTCACCTCAACCCACCAGGTAGAGACACATCGCTGGTCCCCCGTTATTTGACCGCAGACGGGGAGATCAAGTTGTGTACTTTTGACACCCTGCTGGCACTGAGGCCTGTGACTCCTACCACGCTGCGCGGCGATGGCCTACCACACAACACATTTCTGGCCGAATACTAGGGGCAGTGGCGGGACTACCTTGAGTGCCTCCGCGCCATCTGCTGCCTGCCCCCTGCCTCGCTGCTACCGGGAGGGGGACGAAGGGCTTGGGCAGTGCGCAGGCTATCGCACTACGCTCCCATGGGACATTGAATGCGGACAACCCTCATCATTAACCCTGCACCCCACACCCACCCCGCGGCACCTACCTTCGCTCTACTCCTTCTGGGACTGGAACGCTCAAAAGGCTGAGCTGCAACGCACTGTTTGGACTGCCAGCCCCGGGCTGGATCTGGGCCCTCTTCCACGATACACATTATTGCTGCGCCCCTCGGTCTTCCCCTGCAGGGGGGGGGACGATACGCCTACAGACTGTGCATTGGAACGAGCTGGACCACTTTGGCCTAGACTTGGGGCGACGTGTGGCCCAGACGGCCAGGATCGGAGCGGACGCCCGGCCGGGGGGGGGAGGATGGGCGCGCTCTTGCTCTTCTAGGTGCCGTGCAGCCTATCCACCCTACCAACCATTGCACGCTAACAGAGCCGGCTCCTGACATCTCCAGTGGGGACATTGACCCACCCCCTACATTCATTGAATCTCTCGTCTCACGCTTCCTTGACCATTTGTTCGGTGCTACACTGGGCCCTGCCTGGCAGAGATCCGACCTGGTGATGCTCCCCTCTGCGTCCACTGTTCCTGAGCTGTGCTGGGGTGTGGTTGGTGGGGCCCCCTATTTGGTAGTAGGCGACAACTCAATCGGGCGGCGCCTCCTCCTCTGGAGATATGACTAAACCCAAAACAGGGAAAGCCGTTGCACAAACAACCTCTAAAGACACTTCGGTGGCAGACCTATGGAATAAACACACACCGGCGCCCTCACAGGAAGACCTCGCCATGGACACCAAGCAGGCGACGCCCGATGGTGCTCCTATCATGCAAACTTTCATGTCCAACTTCCTTCAAGAAATAAAATCTGAGATCTCATCTCTCAAGCTGGAGGTCAAAACATGCCTTGCGGACCTTCGGCGGGATGTCACAGACATCGGCACCAGAGTGGACGACCTGGAACGCACTTTCGACTCGCGCACAGAAGACCAGGAGGAGCTTTGGCGTAGGGTCTCCACACTTGAAGAGCAACATATAGAACTTCAAATTAAACAGGAGGATTTAGAAAATAGGAGTCGCCGGAAAAACCTCTGCATAAGGGGCGTGCCGCGGGGCGCAGTGGGGCAGGACATAATGACCTACATCGCGGACCTCCTTCACACAGTTCGAGGGGATGATGACTCCTCTCCTCCAACATTGGACCGCGCGAAACACCAACCTGGTCCCTGACATCCTGACCAGGGTCCATTTCTATATGGAGAAAGAGGCAATCCTACAAGCATCTCGAACAGTTGAGAAACTGACATATGAAGGACATAACATACAAATCTTCCAAGATCTGTCCCCCCTTACCCTGCGCCACCGCAGGGATTTCAGACCAGTGACTGATAAACTGAAAGCATCCAGTGTTAAATACCAGTGGGGCCACCCCTTTGCTTTGATTTTCCACTGGGAGGGGAAACGTAGATTCACGAGATCCCTTAAGGAAGCACTCCAAATTCTCTGCATTTCGCCCGGAACTCCGCCCCCCTTCCCCAAGCGTGCCGACCCGGCTTCCCGGATCTCCCTTCGCCCTGAATGGTCGAGGGTGCGATCTCCTCGCACTAGATCCTCTAAGGCTAATATGACGTCTCTCCAAGATAAACAAGACATTATTCATCATCTGAAGACAGTTGAAGCCTCACAATCCTCAGCTCGGGGTGCCCCATGGTCCGGTCCCCCCTCCATTTCTGGCTCGGGCACTGGAGACTGATTCATATCCAACTGAGAATCCATTGCAGTGGAAGAGACACTCCACCTTCACCCTGCTGAACTGGACTTGCTCTTTCATATGCATAACTGCCCTAGTACCTACTGTTAAGAAGTTTGTTTATTTGAAATGCTTACTTTCGTGGCTAAAGGTTACTACCGAAATCACTTATCTGTTATGACTCTCCAGCGGCACACACATCCATATCTCCCCCTGCCCCCGACGTGGCCCTCGGCCCCTGCCCTACCTTGCATCCTAAGAGCCTCGGACCAGGCTCGGTTGAGGAGATTTGGAAATGTTTCTACAGAGGGCCCTGTACCCCCCCACTACTGATAAAGCGGTCCGACCGCTGGAGGACGGACGCTGCACACCCCGAGCAACTACACGGCCCACCCCACCACTTCCTTAGTCCCCAAGAGGAGTGACTTCCTCAGAGCCGCCCTGGTTCTCACCATTGGGCCGCTCCTGGACTGGAATGGCTTTTTCTGGCCCAGTTGGCCTTTTTGTAGTTCGACATTCTTTGTCCTCTCTGTTTATCCCTCTCCTACACTTTTTTCTTTCTTCTTTTTCTTTCTCTGGATCCTTGGGGAGAGGGTCCACATCCGCTGTGATGACCCAGCTCTATGGCCGGACCCCCGGAGACTCTCTGGGACTGGCCCCCTCCTTCTTTGTTGGGACGGACATCTCCACTGCCCCTGCTTCCTACTACGATTATCACTAACATATTGGACCCAGAAAGGGAGGAAAACGATACCCCACAACCCTGCAAACGCGTGTTCCACCTTGAAATGACCAATGGCTCCTCTTAAGTGTATCTCCCTTAACGTTAAAGGTCTAAACACCCCAAACAAAAGGCGGCAAATCTGGCGATACCTTCTCTTGCACGACCCCGATATTATTTTTTTCCAAGAAACCCATCTTTTACGCACAGACACTTCGCGCCTGTCTCACCCTAAGTACCCTCTGCAATCCTGGGCCTCCGCACACACCAAGACGGCGGGGGTAGCTATTCTTTTCAAAACAGGCCTCTCAGTGCAGATTACACACGCCACACGGGACAAAGAGGGTCGGTTCCTCAAGCTGGCAGTCACATTGCAGGGCAAACTAATTACCTTGCTTAACGTATACGCGCCTAATCAAGCGCAGGATGCCTTTTTACGCGACTTGCTCCGGTCCCTACTCCTTCGGGAACCCAATCCCATCATTTTTGGGGGCGATCTCAATTTAGTATGGAACCCTGGCCTGGACCGCACTACCTCGACTTTCCAGGGAACAGGGGCTATGTCTGCAATACTTAAACACGATATAGAAGCTCTGGGCCTCATATTTGCTTGGCGCTATCGGGAACCGGAAACACGGGACTATACTTTTTATTCACATGTTCACCGCTCCTACTCTCGTATCGATTACTTCTTTATATCCCAATCGCTCATTCACTCCTTGGAATCTGCGGAGATTTCGGACATATCCATCTCCGACCATGCGCACCTAGAAATCACCCTATCCGCTGTGGGCAGACAACCGAGCTCTGCTCCCAGATGGCGCCTTCCCTCCCACGTCCTCCGCGACCCAGTAGATGTAGCGGAACTGAGACAGGCCATACAATCCTATTTTACCACTAATGATCTTCCGGAAACCCCCATACATATCCAGTGGGACGCTTTTAAGGCCACGATCCGGGGCACCATTACCTCTATTTCTATAGCCCGCAGGCGGGAATCCCGCCTGGTGGAAGATAAACTCACTCGCGATATTAAAGAATTAGAACGACAAAGCCATCGGACGCCTTCCCTCCCAACGCGAAGGAAGCTTGCATCACTTTGGGGCCAGCTTAAAGTTCTTCGAGTGAATAAAGCGGAACACTCCCTTCTGGCCCTCAAACAAAAATTTTATGGAGGGAGTAATAAGGTGAGTCCCATGCTAGCGCGTCGCCTCCACCTCCAAATCTCCCGTGGCCACATCTCTAAGATTTCCTTGCCGGGAGGAGAATGGGCCATCTCAGAACGAGCTAAGCAAGGGAGATACTTGCGTGGATCAGATAGATCCCTTTCTGACCGCTTGCTCCTGGACGCCAATAACCTCCTTTTATAAACAGCAGCTAGAAGAACCCATCACGGCAATTGAGCTTCAAAAAGCTTTGAAGAGCATGCCAATGGGGAAATCGCCAGGCCCCGATGGCCTAACGCTGGCATTTTACCGCCTCTTTCTTCCGGAGATCCGGGCCCCTCTGGTGCGTCTCTTTAACTCCTTTGCGGAGACTGGATCTGTAGCCCCGACGATGGCCGAGGCGGAGATCGCACTCATCCCTAAACCAGGAAAGGATCCCACCGCATGTGCCTCGTATAGGCCAATCTCCCTATTAAATGTGGATGCTAAGCTATACACTAAAATCCTAGCACAACGTCTGGCTCCTCTTCTCCCAGGCCTCATTGAGCCTGACCAGGTAGGCTTCATACAAGAGCGACAGGGAGCGGATAATATTCTCCGCGTGGCCCATCTGGTGCAAAAGGCTTCCCGCCAACATATACCTGCCTTTCTTCTCTCCCTTGACGCCGAAAAGGCCTTTGATCGGGTCGACTGGTCATTTCTCAGGGCGGTCCTCCATCGCATAGGCCTCGGACCGCTTATGATCACCCGTATTATGGCCCCATATGCGGCGCCCACCGCACGTATCCGCATCAATGGTCTCCTGACTCCCTCCTTCTCCATTCACAGGGGCACACGCCAGGGGTGCCCGCTCTCACCGCTCCTTTTTGCACTCGCGGTGGAGCCTCTGGCGATTGCTGTCCGGAAGTCGGAGGACATCCGGGGCATCCGAATGGGGGGGGTCGACCACAAGATCGCCCTCTTCGCCGATGATCTCCTCCTAATGCTTACAGACCCTGCGACATCTCTCCCAGCACTTCTAGATGTACTCGCCCAATTTGAGCTGGTGTCAGGTCTTAAGATCAATCTCCCTAAATCACATGCACTCAACCTTACTCTCCTCCCCCAACAACTGGAGGACTTGAGAGATGTTAATCCTTTCCAATGGGCCCCACTCTCAATTCGCTACCTCGGTATTAACGTTACGGCTGATCTAGATACATGGACGCAAGCAAATTGGCCGACCTGTAGAGCTTCAATACGAGCTGAACTCCGTCGTTGGAAGTCACTCCCCATCTCTTGGCTGGGTCGCCTTAATGCAATTAAAATGTCAATCCTCCCGAAAGTCCTGTATCTCTTTCAGGCACTTCCCACACCGATTCCCCATAGGGATATCCTAGGCCTTCAGAGGGAGATAGTCGCATTTATCTGGGGTGGGGGAGGGTCGCGCCTCTCCACCAGAGTTCTAATGCTACCGCGAGAGCGGGAGGGCTGGCTTGCCCGACCTACTCGTCTACTACTGGGCGACACACCTACGCTATATATCAGAATGGTCGGTTCGTGCAAGTGAAAAACACTGGTTTCACATGGATAGGGCTGTGGCCTGCCGCCCGCTATGGGACTTGGCCTGGTTGCGGAGGAACACCAGGCATCACAGTGCCTATATCGCTACTCCCACGAGGACGGTATTGGAGATTTGGGATAGAATCGCGGTGTCCCGAGGCCTTACCACATTTCCCTCCCCTCTCACACCCTTGGCGCTTAACTTGGACTTTCCCCCGGCTCTCCACCCCTCATCCTTTCCGGCGTGGACGGCTGGTGAATGCCGTATCATAGAGCAACTGTTTGCGGAGGGAACGTTCAAACCATTCGATCAATGCAAGAAAGACTTTAATCTCCCCAGAACCGCGCGCCTAGAATACTTTCAAATTCGCCACTGGCTCCGAGCCCCTTCCTACACAGAAGGTGCCACGCGCTGGCTTACGCCCTTTATATCACTAGTCCGCTCTTTCGACGGAACCCGAGGGTTGATTTCCCGGACGTATAAGGTTCTCCAACACTCACACGCAGTGCCTCCACATACCTACCAACGACAGTGGCAGCTGGACCTTGAGAATGATATCCTCCCTGATCAATGGCAACAGCTGTGGAGGGATATCCAGCGGATTTTTAAAAGCATAACACAGCAGGAATCAGCATATAAAATCATGACTCGCTGGTACTATACTCCCCTTAGACTCCAGAAGATGTTCCCTGGCTTCGCCCCTCTCTGCTGGCAATGCCTGGCAGCCCAGGGCTCCTTCCTGCACATTTGGTGGACATGCCCACTCATTCTCCCGTTCTGGAAGGAGATACTGAATCACGTTGGGGAAGTGGTGGGGTTTCCCCTACCTAACGACCCAGGGATAGTCATTTTGGGTCTTCGACCAACATCTCTTAAAGCAATGACACACACGGACTGGCGCTTGATCTTTCACATGCTCGCTGCTGCAAAACAGGTCATTGCGCTACACTGGAAAAAGGCCTATACTCCTCCACCTTCGGTATGGCTCACACGTCTCTGGCATACCATGGCGATGGAACTCCTGTCCCACAGGTTGGCACACACTGATGCTAAATTTCAACACACCTGGCAACCCTTGGTCCTGCACCTTTCGCGGTTGGAACACGCTCGATCCGTCCCCCCCCGCTTGAGAGCCCTTCAACTCTTTGATGATCCTATACTCCCAAGAGGGGAAACCTACGAAGACGACACAGGCTGAAATGGGAGGGACCTCTACCTCACTTGACACTTCTCACACTAAGGTCACAAACCCATGGTACATGGGGCTCCCCCTTCCTCCCTTCTCTCCCCGAGCTACCCCCCGACCCGGGAGACGCAGCATAGCGCCCCTCTCCCCATCTTTTCCTTCACCTTTCCCTATTTCTTTATATCTGTCTCTCTTCTATCTTTTTCTTTTCATTCTCCTTCCCCTCTTCTTCTCATACAGGCCAGCAGTCCTAAAGCTTTTTTAGAAAACCTAATCACAAACACCATGGGCACCACTGGGTTCCGATGGTCCCAAAACGGGCGAAAATGGTTGGCACACGCTATGCCGGGGCAAGCCCCTAACGTGAAACTGCTTCTAATCCGGGTCTCCGGGCCCACGTGTAACTGTGGCGACCTCAACGGACATCCTGAGGAGCACCCAACATGACACCTGGCCGCATCACTCATGCCTAATACTCCAGAGCCATCTGAGCACAACATTTGACACCACCCGACATACTTTACTACCTGAGATCCCCTTGGCTCTGCAACAATGAACGCCAGGCTAACACAGCCATAGATGTCCCCATGGCATATGTTGCCTGAATTTCAATGCCACTAGGGCAACGATCGCGCACACCTGGTCCGACTCCCATTGCGCCAGATGCGCCAAATCCCTGGCCATGCATTCCTTTGTCAAGCCCTGCCCATTAACCTTTATAGCCCGCCTACCTTGGACCATCAGCATATACGATGCCACCTGCCTCCAATGTGATGCCTTATTATGCCTACCACTTGGTAACTGCTGTGTTGAATTTTCTCTTGTTATGCATAAAAAAACTAATAAAAGAGATTTAAACAAAAAAAAAAATGATCATGTAATACATGCTTAATTTGTAAAATATTAAGTACCAGGGCTCTGACCAGGAGGCCACTGCAGCTTGCACCACCCATCGCCCCTGTCATCGCTGCCAAAACAACTACTAACCATCTCTCTCGCATGTAAATGCCACAGTTCAGATTATTCCAGGTCCCCAAAGCTAAAGGAATGGCTGGGGAGGCAGGTATTAGTAATTTTTTTAAGTATATTGTTTTCCTAAACAACTGTTATACTGCTCATCTCTATATTACATGAGCAGCGCCACCTTGTGGCAGACTGCCCTAAGTGTGGTGTTGACAATTAGGTGCCGGTGCCGAGCCGGAAACCAATTAAGTGCCGTGCTCAGCACCGGAAAGCTCCGGATCAAATTAAGCACTCATGTTTCAAAAATGATTTTCAAACTTATCGACCCATTAAGTTAATAAGAGACAATTTTCACCCAGAGAGGCGATGCTAGTAAATGATATTGATATTTTTGTTGTAGTTATCATTACATACAACCCATTGTCACGCCAATGTGACAGTCTCACATCACTGACGTCAAATTCCTTTTAAAATACATGGATTATTGTGTCTGATGAGCACAGAGAGAGACAAAAGAAACACCCTGAACTGTAATAGATGGTCAAGCGTGGAAGAAGGTTCCCCTGACAGCTCATATGAGAATATATGGCCAATTAATATGTTTTATGACACTCAAGGTACAAGGAAGTTAACCTCTGCTACCAAGTGGCAGAATTTCAGCAGACACGTGGCATCACAGGGCACCTCTTTTTTGACCATCTAGAAGCATGCTGAATGCAGTGTTTTGATGGCAAGATATACAGTTTAGGTGATCGGTCAAAGACATCTCACAATGCAGTACTTGCATGGCTAAGCCTTTACATTTCAAAATGGAACTTTACTGCAGTTGATAATAAGTTGTAAAATATATACAGTAGTTAAAATCACCTAAAACATTTTATTTCTGAAGTCCAAGAATATAAATTTAACAAATGATCACAGAAAATGAATGCCTCAATTATTTATAACAAGCATTTGCAATGCAATTTGTATCGCCTTTGGGACCTTATATGTATTTAGCTATGCAGCACATTAGCCTGGGTGCTGAAACATCTACTCTTCTTTAACATGGAGGGAAAGTAAGCACCAAACTGCATGACATGCCAGGTATGGGAACATATGGAGAGAAATATTGCCTTTCAGTGGGAAATGGAGTAGTCCAAAGCTCTGTTTTTAATATAAAATCAGGGCCTTCGGTGGTCATATCACTGAAAATACAAGAATTGAAAAAAATATTATTGTCTACGGGTGTTCGTGGAAGACAATTTCTATGGACTGGAATCTAGAGAATGCTAAAGTGATTCTGGTATTTTACTGACCTCTGCTGGTCGTTTTCTATCAAGAAAGTTAAATAGAGGCAGTTGCCAGAAAAATTAAAAAAAGAAAGTCCCTCAGCAGAAAGCAATTCTAGTATTTTACTTACCTCTACTGGTCGTTTTCTATCAAGACAGTTAAATAGAGGCAGTTGAACAAGCAGAAAACAATTCTGGTATTTTATTGACCTCTACTGGTCGTTTCCATCAAAACCGTTAAATAGAGGCAGTTGAACAGGAAAAAAAGTCCCTAAGTGGAAGCAGACAAGTCCTAGCGCTGATCTCCAGAGCCCACAAAGTACATACACATATAAGTATATACTAAATTATATACAAGAGGTCTCGAATGCTCAACCTAAAAACAGTGGCATCTTAGACCAGATCCCTTAGACTCTCCAAATGTACTTTGCAGTGCAAATGGGATGGGTGCTTCTTGGCGCTTTAGTGAGGTTTAGAACTGCTTGCCTAGTTGGTACCTGATCTTCGTAGCTCCCCAAACTGCATTCTTAGGACCCTTTTCATTTGATTCAGATGAAATTTGATGCACTGTGTATGATTGTATTGCAGGTAAAATGGGGCCAGGGATTTGGCCAGCATCATATTATAATCCACTCCCGTTGAAACCTCCGAGTAACACATATGGACATGATTTTTTGCATTTCTGGGAATTTTCTCTAAGGAAGGCAAAAAGTCATACGGAGGAAGACTAACCAAAGTGTTGTGGATATTTAAGAACAATGGTTAGCGTAGGGCTACCTTGTATCTGTGAACATCTTTAAGAGCCTTTTCAAACTAGCAGCTGGATTAGACCATTTAGAGGTTCACCGTAAAATAGTTTTCACAGCTGCAAATTTGGTTATAGAACTCACTGAAGATTCTTTCTTAAGAAAACCATTGATGCCAACAGTGGCAGATTACTCAGTTATTAAACAGATTATGCAAGACATCTCCCAGAGAATACTTGTCTCAACTTTGCCTACATAGGTTTTAATTGGTGCCAAGCGGGACAACCATCAATTGTGAAGGTATAAACAGGAGGTGAAATGTGATAACAAACATGAATTAACTCTTTTGGAACTGCACTGTTCACTCTCTCTTACTTGGAAGGCTTAAGCCCAGATACACATTTTTTCACAGATTCTATCATACTCAGTCCTGACTGAAGTATCGACATTGGATAAACTACAGGCATTAGTCACAATTTCATATTTCCTATTAAAAATGTTTAGTTTTTTAGCACAGCATTTCGACTCATATGTGCAGCATTAGGACAAAGGGGCTTATTACGAGTTTGGTGTTCTTCGTCTGGGACTGCCAACGTGGCGGTCCCAGAAAGATGGCCAAGCCGGTGGTGCACCCGCCCGCCAGATTACGACTCCAATCCAGGGCGGGCGGGCAGTGCGGCAGCGATCTCATGGTGGCGGTATGTAAGGCTCATAGGAGAGCCTACACAGCATACCATTGCTGTGACAGCGCCGACTGCTAGTCCGTGCATGGTGAGGCATGCACCATGTCATGCATGCCACACAGTACATGCACGATCATCCACTTGTGGTGGGGGGCAGTTTTGCCCAGTTTTGGCAGTTTTGCCCAGGGGCCCTGTTGGGGGCCCCCTCCTTGCCCTTCCATCAGCCAAGAAAAGGCTTGCAGAAGAGCAAGTCGCAATATGGATGGCGGTGCTGGTATCTGCACCGCCTCCATTCCTCCCCACTTCACACACCGCCAGCACCGCAGGTTTCCAGAATCCTTGTGGTGCCGGCGGTGCCATAGTGGGTTGCTGGCGGAATGACAACCGTAATTGTAACACAGATGGCGGACCGCGATGGTCGGACCGCCACCACGAGTATGGCGGTCCCAGGACCATTGTACTCGTAATAAGGCCCTAAGACTTATATGTGAATGTCGGTCTGTTCTCAAAATTAAGGCTGAAAGATCTATACATAACTAGGTTTTAATTGGGTCATCATTAAGTTAAGAAACATCAAAAGACTCTCCATAAATAATAGATGCCATTTTACCGATATAAACATTAATTAAAAGGGATGCTAAGTTTCACCTATGGCGGCACTCATATTTATTTCAAGTGGGCCTGTGCTTTCATCCCTGCCAAATTAATTGTATAGAAAGCAAAAATAGCATTAACAAACCCTAACTGCAAGCTGTGAACAACTAAGGCATCTCATAGAAAAGTGCGATCAGTCTAATTGAAAAAGGCCTAAAAAGGCCAAATGAAGTTGTCCTTTTTCCAGAAGAACTATTACAAGGATAGCCTTTATAACAAATGTTGCTCTACCAATTTTAAGAAACTAATTTCACAATCAATCAAATAACTTGTGGGTGCAAATTATATACCCGGTTGGGGGTGCTTGATACATGATAACTCTTGTCTACTTAAGGATGAGGAATGGCAAAAAACATTTTGGACTATCAAGTTGCGCTACATAAGTATACATGAGGTTAGGGAGAGCACACAAAATAGTATTAGAGTACCATGTTAATTTGCTTATTAATGTGTACATAAGAGGAAAAAAATTGTACTTGGCCAAAGATTTATTATTCACACATATCAGAATCGGTAAAACATTTTTAATACCAAATAGTATTGAACCGAGCTGCAATATAGGCATCCTCCTTTGTCTCCCACTGTTGCTCATCTACACAAGAATATTGTGTCCTTCGAAAGAGAACACACTTCAGGCCATGCCAACATTCCACCTACCCAAGAGTTCTTCTCACATTATTTTCTTATGTCTTTCCCTTTTCTTTGCATCCATCCTGTGACCACCATTGTAGATCACCTCCGGCTCCCATTTTACAGCACCCTAACCTCTGCCACCACCTTGAATCATGAAAGGACCAAACACTCTATTTGTGCTGATGCCCAGTGTTTTAAGGCACTGAATCATGCCTAGCTTTCTCAAGGAGCACCCCCAGACCATTCATCAGTTCACATTTCATTAGCTAATCTATCTGAAGACTGCTAGCTCTTTTTCTCTGCTGGGGCAGCACATGAGTATTAATGGTATTCCCCTCGGGCCAAAACTGCATCTTCTTCTAGTAATTACCTTCATTAATGAAAAAAAGCACAAAGAGCTTGTGGTCTGTGATATGGACAGTCTGTTAAAAAGGAGGGGTCTGAAATGGTCTCTTTATCAGTAAAACAGTGAACACAGTCATTTGTTGAGAACAAAAACCCTCACCCAACCCTAAGGAGGCATGCTTCATTACAGGGTATCTCCACATTCCACTTGTGTAAGTCAGTGGTGTGGGCTACAAATCTCAAGCAAATGAAGAGGGGCATTTTAGAAGGTGGTGTATGAGAGATGGTCCTACATGATTGGTTGAAAAGGTGAGGGTGTATTGTGCAGAGTGTGATGTGGTGGGAGATAAAGTTAAACCTACCTCTTGGTGGAGCCCAAAAAATATTTTCTGTTCCCAAGGGATAGGTCTAAAACTGAGGGAAATTATTCATCTCAATAGTTGTTAGATTTTGTCATGTTTCTGCCTACTGAATACCCCTATTTAGGGGCATATTCACAAGGACTTATCGCCGAGTTATCGCCACCTTAACGCATCAAAAGTGGAGATAGATTTAACGCCCCATTCACAAGCGGGTGCAAACTGCAGACATCGGCAGTATTCCCGCGATAACTGCCGCAAAATTTATCTCCACGGGTGACACCACCAATTAACCCTAATGAGATGCAGAGGAGGTGTTCCCATGCAAAAACTCACGAAAACACCACTACACCACTTTCACAACGAACTGCCAGATCTGCGATGCGAACCAAATACAGGCGATAAGCCGCGGTAGCAGCAGGGAATTAACACCTGCCTTTTGCTGGTGTTAAGCAGGACGACTACCTGCAGCATGAAAGGGAGCCCAGCCAAGAGCCACATCTGAAGACCCACAGATGCCATGGAGACAATGATCATGCAGCTCCGAGACCCATGGGGGCCACAACACCCACCGCCACCACCCCCAGGCCCGCCACCACCCCCAGGAGCCCACCCCGCCCCCCCCAGACCACCACAGAGGCAGCGTACACAAAGAAAGCGGACCCACCTTAAACGCACCAGCCGCACAGACCGAACGCCAGAGGAGGACATTGCCCACTACAGGCCCAAAAGGACAACCATCCCCCGCATCCTGACCCACATCGCCCACCTGCTGACCGTACCAACACAGCGGACAACCAACATCCCTCCGCAGACAAAGCTGCCGGCTGTGCTGCACATGTTGGCCTCTGGTACCTTCCAACCCACAACTGCCAGAGTCGGAGGAGTCTCACAGCCAGCCCCATCCAAGTTCATCACACCTGTCCTGGATGCCATCATCAGCCTGGTACCCCAGCACCTCCACTTCACCCACACTGCGCAGGAGCAGCTGGAGACCAAGCAAGGCTCCTACGCCATAGCTGGATTCCCTCACGTGTCGGGGGCAATCGACTGCACACATGTACCCCTCGTGCCCCCCGCCGACACTGCACACAACTACCGCAACAGAAAGCACACGCATCCCATGAATGTGCAGGCAATAGTGGACCACCCGGGACTCCTCAACAATGTCGTGGCCAACTCCCCAGGCAGAGTGCATGATTCCTACATCTCCCGACAGTCCATCATCAACCAGCGCTCCCAGGATGGCACCTATGGAAATGCAGTGCTCGTTGGTAAGCCCAAAATGAACCCACCACACACCTCCACCCCACAGTCATGCAACTCACGACACTGGCAATGGGCACGCAGCAGAACTACATGCAACATGCCACACAACTTGCCAACTGACCAGACACGACAGCACGACTCCATTGGGAACCTGGGCTTGCCATGCACACAACCCAGCCACGGCATGGCACCACAGCCACACAATAGCAGAATGTGAGGAGAGGCTTGGAGCAGGCATGTGCGAGAGTGGCAAGTAACTAATGAATGAGAACCTACCCAATGCCAGGTGTGGCGTAGAGATGCCAGACAGACTCCAATATGCAAACCACGGAAATGGCCATGTGGACATTAACTGCTGGTGCATGGAGTGTTGTGGCCAGTGGATGCTACCATGTCCCCACAGGCTGTGGGGCAGAATGCGGAAATGTCACTCGTTACGTTCCCCCCGTATGCGCGGGCGGAGTGGGTTGGCCCTGCGTACGCCAGGCCTGCGTAGGGGTGTGAATAAAAACCCCGTCGCACTGGGCGTGGTTCTCTTTCGGAATGGCCGTGTCTGCCAGGGCGGCGCCTCTCAGCCTGCCACGAGGCCGGCGCCGTGCGCGGCGGGGCCTGCGTCCCTGTGGCCCTGCTGCACCCCGGGCCGCTGGTCCCCAGACCCGTCATGCCTGCCCCAGCGCACCAACGTGACTCCGCTCACCTGCCGACACTGGCGTGTGTCAAAGAGGGCCCACCACGTGCCGGTGCAAGCTCCAAGCCCCAGTCCCGCAACCTTTGCAGTCTCCGCAGACCATCGCTGGTCTCCACGACGCTGGCCCACAGTACTCCTTTCTCATTGACATACTCCACCGGCGTACTCTTCGGCCCAGTTGTTGGCACATGTTGTACTGAGTCGTGAGTTAAGAATGGCAGTGACCCCAAGTCTGTGGCAGCGTCCACATCACTATACTCCCTCCGATCAGTGAAGCCAAAGTCTGCATCGCAAGCCTGCGACACGTGGTGCCACTAACCCTGTTCCACGCAAGCCTGCGACACGTGGTGCCACTAACCCTGTTCAATGCAAGCCGGTGACACGTGGTGCCACTAACCCTGTTCAACGCAAGCCGGCGACACGTGGTGCCACTAACCCTGTTCAACGCAAGCCGGCGACACTTGGATGAGGGCTCAGGCCTACACTGTGGCCCAGTAGGTCCCACATGTGGAACTGTGTCCTGAGTCTTGAATGGCAGTGACCCCAAGTCCGTGGCAGCGTCCACATCACTGAACTCCCTCCGATCAGTGAAGCCAAAGTCTGCATCGCAAGCACACGACACGTGTCTGTGGGCCCGTGCTGACCGCTTCCCCCGGCCTACATTGCGGTCCAGTAGGTCCCACATCCAGCACTTAGTCGTGATTCATGAATGGCAGAGTCCATACCAGTGAACGCATGGAGAGGAGTAAGAGGAAGATGCAGCTCATTCCGGATGAAAGCCAGATCCTCGTCCCGGAGGTGACCGAACACTAACAACAACTGACCTGGTGCCACCAACCCTGTTCACCGCAAGTCCGCGTCCCGTGGTGCCACTGAACCTGACCTACGCAGGCCGGTGGGACCATCCAACGTAAGCCGGCGACACTCGGTGAATGGCCCCTGCTGACCGCTGCCTCAGGCCTACACTGCGGTCCAGTAGGTCACACATGTGGAACTGTGTCTTGGGTAAGATATGGAGGAGTCCACACCATTGGACACGCCTTATCGCAGGCGGCATCCCCTATCATCACTGGTGCCACTAACTCTGTGCGCAATGAGTGATGGGCACTTTCTGGTTGGACTTTGGTGGAGTCTGAGTCCATGGCCTGGGGGTTGTCTGCATCATCATCTGGCTGGGCCGGACTAGGTGTTCGACATGTGTCTGCTCCATTCATCTCCACCATAGTGACTGTTTCTGCGTGGTTCTGCACTCTGCGTCATGCCCTGGGGATACACCTTCCACTGTCCACCGAGACACTCCGCGACAACCCCCTTTGTCATCTACGAGAACCTGCTCTGCTCTCGTGACCCTGCCCCAGTGCACCGCAAGTCAGCGGCCCGTGGCAGTAGTCCCGTGCAGGAAGCTGTGCATCCGGGGCCACTAACTCTGTGCAGCTCAAGTCATGGGGCCTTTATGGTTGAATGGTTGTGTCCTTAACGATGTACACTGTTGTCGTTTTTTGACTGCACCAGGCACTCCATGACGGCTGGTGTACACACACCCCACACACGTCCAACACAGGTGTCACTCGACATGTGAGCCTGCTAATAAAAGTGGCCGGGCGCACATGCCCGTAGCCATTCACACCATCTAAGCAAGTGTGTCTGTGTGGTCATTATGTCAGAATGATGGGCCCGAGCCCTGCAACATCGCAGTGTGCTGTCTTCAGCGGACGATACCTTGTCACCTCAGCAGTGGCTGAGACCTTGGACATGTAGCTTCGCCCGCCCCCCACCCCTGCATGCACAAGTGGCGTGTGCTGGTCCGGCGTACGTCAGGTCAGCGCAGGGGTGTGCTGATTCCGCAGGGGGATCAGGGCGTGGCTCTGGTCTGGCCTTGAGCAGGAAGTGCGGTAAGCGTGTCTCTGTGTTGGAGTGTTGTCGCCACCGGGGCCACAGTAGTCGATGTTGCAATGTAGCATGCACCCGGAGGGCGGGCCCGCACGTACGGGGAAATGTAGGAGCACAAGACCGCTCGGGGTCTTGGCTCATACATGCCAAGTGTTATGTGTATCAGTCCTGCAGCTGCATAAGTCAGATGCCTAGCCTCATTCGCAGCGCGATCACAGCCAGCCATGGACTGTACACCTGTGTCCGCCCTGTCCAGACCATTGGCCTACACTCACGTGGCCGCACAGCCTCAACGGCCAGCTGCACGGTGTTGTTGGCATGCCGCTGGACATGTGCAGACAGGCATGACAATGGGGTGCTGTAGGAGTGCACGTGATACAACCGCGTAGCGCACACAAGTGTGGGGGCTCGTGGGAGGGAGGAGCAGCTGTGAGGCATCATGACACCCAGTGTGGCTGCTCATGTGCCATGTGCTCGGCATATCATCCATGATTCCCTGGGTCGCAGACATCCCACCCCACCCACGACAGGCCTCTGTACATCTCCTGTATGCAAGCAGATGGTAGGGTTACTGTAGGGATGAAAGATCCTTTGTCTGAACTATCAGGCGGAAGCACATCTGCAGCTCCGAGCTGGGACTTGCATGTGCCCAGCACCCCCTGACAGATACGTTAGCATTTGCTGGCGACTCCCACACTACGCACTGCCCGACGTGAGACCAACGTGTACACATCCCACACACAGAAGTCCTTGGTCGTAGTTAGCGTGCATGAAATGGCCTTCACACGTACTCCCACCCCACCGCAGGCCTGCACCTGTTGCACACAGACACTGCTTATTGATCCTAGCTGTGGCATTTCATCCACAGGACTGGCGAGGGTCAGCACAGTGCCGCTTCAAGCAGATCCACTGACACAATGGCATCCCGGACACATGCACGACTCCAGTCACGTGGACCGGTACCGTGCACGTCTGCTGCATGTACTGGGGGCACTGCCATTGGCAGTGGTGCGGATCAGTTACCGGCTAAGCTTCCGCCTTGCCAACGTCACCTGCGTTCAGCCTGTGTTGCATTGTCGCTCGGGCATATTCAAGTGGACCATGGATGTCTGCCTCTCCAACGTAACGGTAGCTGACCTGGATTTCGACGTGTGTGTGCGCCCCCTGTTGGCCCATGACCAGGAGTGTCACCGTGATGCCCGTTTATGGCATGCCTGGATGATTTGCATGCATGCTGGCAACTGGACCTGGGAGATTGCACGACTCGTCGTGTGCAGTGACCACATTGAGCCGCTCCCCTATTGGGCTTTAGTGCCAATTGGGGCCAGGGGTTGGAGTCAGCACATCTGTCCGGGCAGCTGATGGGTTACGTCACCGACATGTTAGATCTAGTCGACAACGAGCTCTCATTGGAAATGTTGGCCTACGCTGCTGCACTCACGTTCATGGACGAGTGACAACGTTCTCGCAGCCACAACTGAATGTGAACCATTGCACGTGTCCAGACGCCTGGTTGCATGTTGGGGATCTGGTCACATGTCCCAAGACGACAGTGGACATGGCTGCATTGGCCTGGACTCCGGATCCATGCGCGGACAACCAACGCGGGTTGGCACTAACTTGTGTGGGTGATGGACTCCCCCGGGGTGGACATGGGCGCTTTCCAACGTTCCTCATTCAGACATGCTGCTGCATTGGTCTGCATGTCGTGACACTTCTCTTGGTCGTACTGACACGCAATTGTTGATAAAAGTTTCCGCACCTTCACTTGTCTCCAACTGTGATGAGTGTTGATTTGTATGCCAATGTGTGTGTCACGGCCTATCTGGCTCCCTGCCATACATGCATTGCTACCCCATCAGGGCTGTGGGTTTGTACTTGTGCATTATCATGTCCCTGTTTTGTGCTTTGCCAGATGCGTATGGCCATTTACCGGCCACAAGCGGGTGCACTTGTGTCCTGTGTTCGGTTGTGCAAATGTTGCTGTTTGTGCCACATTGTGTTCGATGTTGGGGTGCTCTGCTTCCTATGTGGGTGTGCTGCATT
This sequence comes from Calotriton arnoldi, assembly GCA_963921515.1. Lineage (NCBI taxonomy): Eukaryota > Metazoa > Chordata > Amphibia > Caudata > Salamandridae > Calotriton > Calotriton arnoldi. Next base: position 211,805 of record CAWUFW010017274.1, read on the forward strand.
GTGTGTGAGATGTCCCTTCAGCTCTGATTTGGCTCACCCTTCTCCCTTTCAGGCAGTGTAGTTTTCACTTCTGTGCTTGTTCAGTGGTGTGATATTGCTGACTTGTGTGACTTGTGCTCTTGGTTGGTGTTGTTACTCTTGGGCATGGTTTGTCTGCAGTTGTGCTGTGCTTAATTGTGCTTGTGTGCCATTGTGCCCATCTCCCCCCCTCCCCCCATTCCCTGGTCGTTCCTCTCCCTGTTGCTGTTGTGTCTGTTGATTTTGAGCAGTTTCCGGTCCCCGACTCCTGCCACCATCTCCAGACTGATGTGGTGGACACCATTTCCTCCATGTCATCCAGCTCCTGATGTGGCACTGGACTCCCACCTCCGGTGTGCATTGCTGCTTTCTGGTTGTTGGCGTGTTTCTGCTTGTTTGTGCATTTCGCATCATTCCAGCTGTTCTGGTTTTCTTCCATTGTCCTCCTCCGCTCTCCGGATGCATTCACCTTGTCCACGATGGACTGCCATGTACAATGTTTTGTTGCCAATGGGGCTTGTGGGGTTGTGTACTAGCTCCAGCTGCCTCCATTGTGCTTCGCTGTTGTTTTCTGTTTGGTTTGTCTTCCTTTTTCCTGCTTTTGTTGTGCTTATTCCCGCCTGCCGTGTGTGTGTCGCGGGCCTTGCGCTGCTTATCGCTGCTTTCCTCATCGCGTATGGGCTCATTGCACATTTTTTGGTGTTGGGGTTTGTGTTTTTATCTCCGTCGCGGTGGTTGTATCGCAGACATTGGCCGCGTTTTCGGCAAACTATCGCATGGTACCGCCGTGTTGTGAATTCCACGTTAACACAGGGTTATTTTCCCACGATAGACTGCGATGTGTAAAGTTGCGTTAACATTTTTTGGGGATGTTAAGCGCACGTTCTTGTGAATATCCCCTATATTGTGATAAGGCGTTTACCAGGACCAGCAATGTGCCACTAACCTCTTCCACCACTTTAAATCTTAGAAGGACCAAACACACAATTTGTGCTTTAAGGGGCTGAACCATCAGCCTAATACCTTTAATACACTCAGCGTTTCTCTGCTGGAGTAGCGTCAAGCTACTAATGGTATTCACCTTGTGCCACAACTGCATCTTCTTCTAGTAATTACCTGCCTCACTGTATCATTACACAATGCACTGCACAAGTGAATAATGTGTTGCTTCTCAAGAGCTTCTCCCCTCCTAATTTGATTCTGTAAAAGTGTAATTGATTATATTATTGTCTAAGAACAGTTGCAAATATCCACATCGTCACAGGTTCTACCCCCTCCTTGCCGAAATGGCCAGTTGTCCTTACCTTGCTGAAGAAACATGCACTAAATTCCTCTGAATTAGTCACCATTTGTCATATTTCACAGCTGTCCTACACTGATAAAATCATGGGTGCAAGTTAAGACTTTGGTCAGGGCAACAGAAATGTTATGGATTCCAGGTAGAATCCATGAGGAATTATACCAAATCATAAATGATATACATATGATTGATGATGCAGAAAATTCAGGAAGCATGGTGATCATGAACCAATAGGCTGCCATCTACAAGAGAGACCAATCAATTGTATTAAACAATGTAGAGCAATTTAGAATACAAGAACCATCTATGGCCTGGGTATGTTTTTACCTGGCAAACCAATGTCAAACTGGTGGAAAGAAGAGGGGGGCTGATTGCAGGGAGGGATTTTGCAATAGCCCAGAAGAACTGGGAACAAGTTTTGCCTTTCTGTGGCCCTACACTGACAGTCAAGGTGTGCAGATGGCAGGGCCTATTTTGTCTGCAGACACCATAGGGTGGTGACTGTTAGAAATTGGGTTTCTGGTTGGCAGAGGTATGCACTGTGTCCAAGCAGCAAGCACAATCCTAGTCAGGGTAAGTCAGTTAGACTTTTTACCCTCTGGTAGCTTGGCACGGAGCAGTCAGCCTTAACTTAAGAGGCAATATGTAAAGTATTTATGCAATACTTCAAACAATAAAACAGTGAATACACCACACAAAAAGATACCACACCTGGTTAGATAAATAGATCTTAATTTAATTAACCAAACAAGACCAAAACAACACAAATCTAATAAGTATAACTGGAGTTATGATTTTTAAAGAATACATTGAAATGTAGTTTTTAAAAGTATAAAGCACCACCCGGGGATATCTGATTGCGCTAGACTGGGTAAAATCCAAAAGTGCAGGCTGACTACGAAGGAGTGTGGGTCGGATACAGGGACCATCCATGGCCCGCTGAAACAGTACCTTGTTTCACAGTTGCGTTGACGTCGAGGATGAGATGTGACAAGCAAAGGAGGAGATGAGTTGGCATCGATCCTTAGGATGTAGGCAATGTGCTGGTTCTGAGCCGTGCAAAGTCAGAGATGCATTGTGGATGGAGTCGATGCACCACTCCCGCTGCGATGCAGTGTCCTTGATCCTGGAAGCAGCAGCAATGCGTCGCCGACGATGGAGATGTGCCAGTTCCGAGCAGCACAAAGACGTCGATGTGTGGATTTATGCTGGATCAGCATTTTATACCCACTTCCAAGGGCCCAAGATAGGATTGGCACCACTTGGAAGGGCAAGACGCACATATGGTAGAGTCCAGGTGCTGTAGCAGGTGAGTTGGAAGTATTTTATGTCCCTGAGACTTCAATCAAGAGGCAAGCCATCAAGCCCTTGGGGTCACTCTGGTTTTGGGTTCAATTGATGTGGGTCCAGTTCTTCTAACCCAGGCAAGGAGGGAAGCAGGTAGGTCAGCATAGCAGAAAAGCAGTTCATCTAGAGCAGCAGTCAAGAAGAGTGGCAGTCCTTCAGCATCATAGCAGTCCATCTTCCTGGCAGAGTATTAACAGGTCCAGAAGTGTCCTAAGTCAGTGGTGTCAGAGGTCCAGTACTTATACCCGGTTGTGCTTTTGAAGTGTGGGAGACTTCAAAGACAGGATTTGAAGTGCACAGAAGTCCTCCCTTCCTGCCCTAGCTCTAGACGGTTAAGTAGTCCTTTGTGTGGGGACAGGTCAGAGTCTGTTCAAGTATAAGTGGGATGCTGTTCCCAGCTCTTTCCTCCCATGCTGTTCAGGATGACCAATCATGATGTGGATTGCCCTCCAGTCACACCTAAGCTCCTTTTGTGTGTGGCTGTCTAGAGGGATTGCACAAGACCCAGCTGTCACCCACCCCAGATGTGTATTGGAGACAGACAGCAGGCACACATGGCTAAGAGCAGAACAATATTAAATGTGACAAGGAATCTCCAATGTTATCCTATGGGACTGATAGGCCTCACAGTAGTGGAAAGTTAATTTGGGAGTTTTTCACTAGCAGCACATGTAAAACTTAAAACTATAGGTCCCGTATTTTACTTACACAGCACCCTGACCTATGGGCTAACTAGGGCCTAGCTTAGGAGTGACTTATGTGCGATAAAAAGGGAGATTTAGGCTTGGCAAGATATTTTCAATTTGAAGTTGACATGGCAGTGTAAACTGCACACACAGGCTCTGTAGTGGCAGGCCTGGGACATGTTTTAAAGGGCTACTTAAGTAGGTGGTACAATCAGTGCTGGAGGCCCACTAGTAGCATTTAATATACATGCCCTGGACACAGGTAGTGAACTTCACTAGGGACCTCTAAATAAATGAATTATGCCAATCGTGGATAAGTCAATCAAACCATGTTTAGCGGGAGGGCACATGCACTTTAGAACTGGTTAGTAGTGGTAAAGGGCAAGCAGGCAAAGGGTTTGGGGTAAGACCACCCTAAGACTGACAGGTCTAACAGTGACTCGCCAGGCTTTGCATCTAGGCCCACAGCCTTTTATCTCTTTGTAGGAAATCTGGCTTTTCTGTCAGGTCGCCCTGTATTTTTCACCTTTTTCTGGCCCCTATATTTTTACTGGCTTTAGAACGCTGTGCACTTCAACCCTGCTAACCAGTATTAAAGCACCTATGTTCCTCCTTTAAACATGGTCGAATTGGCATATTCCTAAATGTTGTTTTTAATTTACCTATAAGTCCCTAGTATACAGTCCAAGATGTATACAGGGCTTGGACGTTAAATGCAACTAGTGAACTGCAGCAGTCATAGTGACATCTACTACAGTGGCAGTTCAAACATGGCTTCAGCCCTACCACTGTAGCAGGACTGTGGCAGTTTACATACTGCAATCGGACCTGTCCAAACAAACCCTTTCGAAATTGCCCTTTTAAATATTAATACATCACCCTATGTAGGTCTTGTAGTTTACAAAGCGATACAAAAGGGGATGATGGACGGAACGTTTGAGCCAATCAAACACTCACCCCCAGTCAACTGATCTGGGTTTAATCCATCATCATTCTTTAGCTCACTCCACCACTCCCAGTTCAGACATGGCCATATGCAAATCAGTCTGACCCTGTGCCTCATGGGAACAGTCCAGCCCGAACTGCCAAGCCATGTCTTCCCTGGACCGGAAACAAGCATCCTAGGACCGGTTTCTGGCATTCCAGCCATCATCAGCCAGGCTTGCTTGAATCCAGTGGCAAAGTGAGCAAGGGACCCACGTCTGGGCATACCCCCGCCAACTTAGGGCGAACAAAGCGATACAAAAGGGGATGATGGACGGAACGTTTGAGCCAATCAAACACTCACCCCCAGTCAACTGATCTGGGTTTAATCCATCATCATTCTTTAGCTCACTCCACCACCCCAGTTCAGACATGGCCATATGCAAATCAGTCTGACCCTGTGCCTCATGGGAACAGGCCAGCCCGAACTGCCAAGCCATGTCTTCCCTGGACCGGAAACAAGCATCCTAGGACCGGTTTCTGGCATTCCAGCCGTCATCAGCCAGGCTTGCTTGAATCCAGTGGCAAAGTGAGCAAGGGACCCACGTCTGGGCATACCCCCGCCAACTTAGGGCGAACAAAGCGATACAAAAGGGGATGATGGACGGAACGCTTGAGCCAATCAAACACTCACCCCCAGTCAACTGATCTGGGTTTAATCCATCATCATTCTTTAGCTCACTCCACCACCCCAGTTCAGACATGGCCATATGCAAATCAGTCTGACCCTGTGCCTCATGGGAACAGTCCAGCCCGAACTGCCAAGCCATGTCTTCCCTGGACCGGAAACAAGCATCCTAGGACCGGTTTCTGGCATTCCAGCCGTCATCAGCCAGGCTTGCTTGAATCCAGTGGCAAAGTGAGCAAGGGACCCACGTCTGGGCATACCCCCGCCAACTTAGGGCGAACAAAGCGATACAAAGGGGATGATGGACGGAACTTTTGAGCCAATCAAACACTCACCCCCAGTCAACTGATCTGGGTTTAATCCATCATCATTCTTTAGCTCACTCCACCACCCCAGTTCAGACATGGCCATATGCAAATCAGTCTGACCCTGTGCCTCATGGGAACAGTCAAGCCCGAACTGCCAAGCCATGTCTTCCCTGGACCGGAAACAAGCATCCTAGGACCGGTTTCTGGCATTCCAGCCGCCATCAGCCAGGCTTGCTTGAATCCAGAGGCAAAGTGAGCAAGGGACCCACGTCTGGGCATACCCCGCCAACTTAGGGCGAACAAAGCGATACAAAGGGGATGATGGACGGAACGTTTGAGCCAATCAAACACTCACCCCCAGTCAACTGATCTGGGTTTAATCCATCATCATTCTTTAGCTCACTCCACCACCCCAGTTCAGACATGGCCATATGCAAATCAGTCTGACCCTGTGCCTCATGGGAACAGTCCAGCCCGAACTGCCAAGCCATGTCTTCCCTGGACCGGAAACAAGCATCCTAGGACCGGTTTCTGGCATTCCAGCCGTCATCAGCCAGGCTTGCTTGAATCCAAATGGCGGGGGTTTGCCCAGACGTGGGTCCCTTGCTCACTTTGCCACTGGATTCAAGCAAGCCTGGCTGATGACGGCTGAAATGCCAGAAACCGGTCCTAGGATGCTTGTTTCCGGTCCAGGGAAGACATGGCTTGGCAGTTCGGGCTGGACTGTTCCCATGAGGCACAGGGTCAGACTGATTTGCATATGGCCATGTCTGAACTGGGGTGGTGGAGTGAGCTAAAGAATGATGATGGATTAAACCCAGATCACTTGACTGGGGGTGAGTGTTTGATTGGCTCAAACGTTCCGTCCATCATCCCCTTTGTATCGCTTGGTCGCCCTAAGTTGGCGGGGTATGCCCAGACGTGGGTCCCTTGCTCACTTTGCCACTGGATTCAAGCAAGCCTGGCTGATGACGGCTGAAATGCCAGAAACCGGTCCTAGGATGCTTGTTTCCGGTCCAGGGAAGACATGGCTTGGCAGTTCGGGCTGGACTGTTCCCATGAGGCACAGGGTCAGACTGATTTGCATATGGCCATGTCTGAACTGGGGTGGTGGAGTGAGCTAAAGAATGATGATGGATTAAACCCAGATCACTTGACTGGGGGTGAGTGTTTGATTGGCTCAAACGTTCCGTCCATCATCCCCTTTTGTATCGCTTGTAGTTTACAAGGCAGGCTGCATGGAATTTAAAAGTATAACTTTGGAAATTAACGTTAACATATCCTTGCAGTGACTAGCACCCAAAAGCTGTTTTTCCCAGTGGAGGGCCTAGCTGTCCTTTGTAGAAAACCAGAGTACAGATTAAATTCCTAATACACTATTGTTATATTCCATATAGGTACCCCAATATAGGCCAGGTTAACATCCCAACCTTTCACCTATATTCGTCCCTACACTACATACATAACGGGCTGCTAGGACTGACCCTTTACCTAGTTACAGTACTGCTTACAGAACGTGGGGTTTCCCTGAACAATAGCCTCATACATTATGCATGAGGATCCTTGGATTCTTGGAAACTCAGCAGGACTACCATCTCCTGCATAATAACTATGTACAAGGTTCATTCCCGACGTCATCCTAAATCCGACAGTGGCACAGAAAGGTAGAACCCCCTGGGGATACCTTTGGGTATATAAACACCACATCTTGCTGAGATAGTCAGAGGAGATCACGACTTCCATGCCGACACACTGACGTGAGACGCTGAGGTTCCTGTACGCAGATACTCCAGCTCCCAGTGGTCTGAACATCCATTGCGGGTGTCCTTACTCAAGACCAAGATGGGGTCCCACAGTCTCTTACTTCAGGTAATGGGGTTGACTCTATCCTAGAGGGATTCTTGGCTTAACACCTACACACATGCTAGGTACACCTAGGTACATCTAGTTAGGGTGGCACCGTAGGAGTACGCATTTTATTGTCATGTATTTTATATACTTGCCTATGTTCATGATTATAGCAGAACGGTAGAGATCTACCATCCTTTCACCTTCTTAGTGCTTTTAATCGTTTATATCTGTTTCTGTCTAGTGGTTGTTTCGTAGAGAAAATAAACCCTTGGCCAAGGATAAAAATAGAATTACTAAGTACAAAACTAGTTGTACAAAAAGGTATTTTTACAGGTCACCCATACGTTGCACCAATTTTCCTCAACTCCTCCAACCCATATGGTAGATCCAAGTGGTTGCATAAACAACATAAAAATATTCAAAATAAAACCATTTTTTATTTCTTTTAAAACATCTCATCAATCACTATATCATAAAACAGCCCCATACAATTCACAGGGGTACACAGTAAAATTCATATACAAAAAACATGTATGACAAAAACACAAGAGAGAAACACAGAGACAGTACAATTTGTCCTCAAACAGCACATCTAAAAGAGACACTTCTCTCGCTAATCCTGGGTACACTATATTGTATTCGATCTGCAGGATAAGCTGGTTCCAAAGATTGTGCAAAACAGCGTCGACGCGTTTCGATGGCTCAAATTATTTTCCCATCTTTATCAAGACAGAATTTATCTCTCTTTTATCGGCACTGTCTGGTTGCCATAAAGCTACCCTGTTTAAAACAGAAACATATATTGGTATATAAAATTCTCAACCATACTGTGATACTAAAAATGTTTATAAACACTCAATACAATTTAACTCCACTATACTATATTTCTTCAACATACATAGAATTTCATCACATAGTAGCAATAGTATTCGCCTTAATTCAAAAATATATGGTCCTATTTATGTTAGAATTATTACTTCAGCTGAATTGTAAAAAAACATATTATAACTAAATCACCAACCATATACAGTATCTAATATACTATTTAAAAAAAGTTTACTTGTTAGCCTAACCTAACAGTATATCAGCTTGAGTATCTATCATATGGGCTGATCTTTAGGTACCAACCACCCTCCTCAAAGGGACTTATTAACCAAAAGCATGAAATCAAATTGTACTCAGAGCTCACTCATGCATCCAAGCAGAAAACCACGGTCGGTCTATATGCCTATTATCATAAATTTTACCTTATTACATTCGCATTATATCTTCTATGTCTGACACGAAGGCATATAGTCGGCCCTCAATACCCCAAATCTGTTTTGAAAGAAAAAATATATATACCAAAAAATTATTTCACTGCCCAACTGACATCTATACCTCATAGCTTTGTACAGAAACCTGATCAGGTTATTACCTGTAAAAACTCTAGAAGATTTTTCCGTTTCAAGATTCTTTATCTCTCTATGAATTATAATTCTAGGTTACTGCCGTTACAATCTAGGAATAGAAAAATATTTTATTGTTATACTACCAACATGTAAACTAGGTTTTAGCACTCTCCTATAGAGAATATTAGGTTGACATGATTTCCTACCTGTATCTTATTTTAATATTGCCAGCCTGGAATCCATTTAATAATTTTGGTTTGTTCCTTTAAAAGCCGTGGGCACTATAGGACTGAAGAATCCTGTTGCCTTTACATACACTGTAAAAAAGCCAAAAACGATCTCTGTCACTCATAGAAGGCAAATTACTACCTATCGGGACACAAAGCTCCAGTGGACAACACTCACGTAAAACGACCCTGCCTCGTACCTTACCTTGTGATGTTCAATATTAGGGAACTACTGGAGCTTCATCTAGCCAGCGTGACACGGGGGAACTCCTCACCTCGGCGTTTCAAAAACACTACTAGCCACACCTCGCCATGTTTAAATAGCAAGTTACCTACTGTTTGATTGGTTCCACCCTCCAATTTCCAATTATCAACAGCTGCAAGCGTCCCTCCCTACATGTAAACCTAGTCAGCTCTGCTCAATGTCACCCGGATGTATTCGGTAGTTCATGTGTTTAATAAAACACTAGAATGACAACCACCCTAATTTGAAACCGGAAGTCACCCAACTCATGACACCATGCGGTCTAAATTTCACTGATACAAGGTATTCTGCAGTTACGTGTATTTTCACAGCTACAAACGTACCTCCCTCACTATATACCTAATCTACTCTACTCAATGACACCCGGTTGTATTGGGAAGTTCATGGGTTTAATGAAGCACTATAATGTCAACCATCCTAGTTTAAGCCCGGAAGTATACCTGACTCATGGCACTATACGGTCTAGATTTCACTATTACAGAGTGTTTTACAGTTACGTGTATTCTCCCAATATAGCACGTCAACTCTGCTCAAATTACCCTGGAAGTTAAAAATAGTGGCGTTAATGAACCACCGGAGCAGTACACTCGCAACTTCGTGACCGGAAATTGCTTAACTCAAGAACATTTATAGCCTGGCAGCACCAACTTAGCTGACAGAAGCGTTCAACGATAGCAGAAATACTAAACCGGTTCCCTCGCTGACTGATAGCCGAAAATAGCCTTGCTAAGTATAACATCAAGTCTATTATTGGCTATTAGACTAAAACTTTCCAACTATAAATGGAGAGATGTGAATATTATTTCCACCGATAACCCAAAATTTGGCAATAATGGCTCCACTCTTCAACTACGTCAAACTCACGAACTGACAAATTGCCACGTAATATATAACTAAGCAATACTGTCTAATCCCATAAGCCAGGTCAAAAACAAGAGAGGCCAAATGACCGTACGACACTAAGCAAAATCACTGTTGTCGATACTATTGTCTTGCAATCAGTTTCATCCAATCCTCCCGAGAATTGAGACCTTTGTCAATGGTATTCAAGTAACACATATACCAATGTTCGCGCATTTTCCTTATAGTGTCTAAATTGCCTCCTCTTCTACTCATGCTAACTCTTTCCAGGATAAACCAGCTGAACTGATTGCAATCATGCTTACTCTTCATAAAATGTTCAGTCAAAGGAGCATTCTCCTTGTTTTTCCTCAGTGCAGATTTATGTTCCAACAACCGAATCCGCAGTTCCCTACCCGTTTCTCCTACATACCCTATCCCACACGGGCAGACTAACAGGTATACTACATTTTTGGTACTACAATTGTTAAAAGTTTTTGCTGTTAATGTTTTTCCATTAAACTTCAAGTTTTTTGTCTCCATGCACTGAGGGCAGATTGAACATGTCCCACACCTGAAATTACCTACCGCTTTGTGATGGAACAAGGTAGTTTGACTTTCGGCATCAGATCTTTTATAAGTTTTAACTAATGCGTTTCGTATCGTTTTATTACGCCTAAACGAGAAAAGGGGTTTTATCATAGGTTCTGGAAGACCATTATTTAAAATCTTCCAGTTGCGATTAATTACATTTTTAATCCTATTGCTCATACCCGAGTATTGACTAACAAACACTATTCTATCCTTGGTTTTATTCTCTTTGTGTTTGTTCATATCTAGAAGATGATCCCTATCGTAGAACCTTGCACGTTTCAAGGAGTGTTTGATTAATTTCTTTGGGTATCCCCTATTCTTCAATTTTATTGCCATTTTGTCCGCATGATGGTAGAAATCATTAAGATTGGTACAGTTACGGCGCAGTCTCAAAAATTCCCCAAAGGGAATATTATCTCTTTGCGCTTTTGGATGATTGCTGCCATACTGTAAAATGGTGTTTTTATCCGTAGGTTTAGTAAACAATTCAACCTCCAGAACACCCGATGAATCCTTGACTCTAATATCCAGAAAATCTACACTAGTATCACTGAAATTGGCTGTGAACTTTAAATTGTTGTCTCCCAAGTTTAACCATTCCAAGAACTCCATAAGGTCACTGCTGGCACCGTTCCAGATGAAAATAATGTCATCTATGAAACGGTGCCAGCAAGTGATGTTCTCAAAGAAAGGTGCCAATTCATTGTAGATATGTTTGCCTTCAAAACTACTGACATAGAGACATGCCAAACTAGGGGCACAGGTAGCACCCATGCTGGTCCCCTTAATCTGTTTGTACAGTTCATCCTTAAAGAGAAAGATATTATTTTTCAAAACCATACCAATACACTCCAAAATAAACTCCCTATTGCCCCCTTTCAGATCTTCTTCATCTAAGATTGACGACATCACCATAATGGTGTCATCCTGGGGGATATTAGTATACAGGGCTTCAATGTCCAGGGTGACCAAAAGCTGGGTCACCCTGTTGAAGCCCTGGCCTTCAAAAATAGAAATAACATGAGCTGTGTCCTTTATATAGGATTTCTGTTTCTGGACAATTGGCCTTAAGAAAAAATCCACATATTTGCTAAGAGGCTCCAAAAGTGAGCCCAGGCTGCTCACAATTGGTCTCATCAGTGGATTTGTAATGTCTTTATGGATTTTAGGCAAACCAATAATTAGCCGGAATCATAGGAGTATTGTTTAATAAAAACCTATATTCACTCTCACAAATACACAATTCTTCCTTTCCATTTTTTAGAAGTTGGGCCACATCTCTTTTTAATTCGTCTAGGCTTTGAAATGATACTCTTTTGTAATGATTTTTAACATTTAATAGACCCCTCATTCTACTTTCATAATCATGCGTGTCTAAGACAACAACCCCGCCGCCCTTATCGGCGGGTTTTATGGTAATCAAATCACAATCTTGAAGTGTTTTAAGGGCCTTCCTATGTGGAATTGACAGGTTATTATTCTGATTATGATTCTTATCAAAAATGCTCTTAATTTCTATCTCCACTACCTTTTCAAAAGTTCTACATTCTTATCTATCTGACTTAAACTAGGAGTGAACGTAGACTTGGGTTTCAGCCCTGATACATTAGGAGCTGGTTCATACGTTCTATCAACAAAGAACCTATTTAATCTTATTTTTCTGAAGAAACTCCTCATATCTTTTCTAAGTCAAATTTATTAGGTGGAGCAGTAGGGGCAAAGCTAAATCCTTTCCTTAACACTTCTTGCTCATCACTCGTAAGAACTCTAGATGATATATTAATGATCGGAAATTCCTCTATCTCCAATACCGCTGGTTCCTTGTCTTGAGATAATCCTGAGCCAAATGATTCTGAGGTAGATGGTTTCTCATCGGTTCTTCCCGGACATAAGTCCGATAATTCCTCTGTCCTCGGTTCGGGCGCCCACCTAAAAAAGACTCCCGCTCATAATTAGGCACCCCTCTTCCTAGTGGTTGTTTCAGCACACCTATTTTACACTAGAATGACGAGTGTTCAATTAATGTTTATTGAGAAACGTCCACATCGTTTATTCTGTGTATCTCTCTGAGACCAAGTGAGCACGAGTGACTGAGCAAAAAGTATTGCACTGTTTCCACGATTCTGACGGATCAGGGTTGTCATGTTCGATAGTTGCCAAGAACTATTATCTCCTTGGTAAGAGGAGTTTCTAGTGGCACTGTGAGCTAGCTGGTATACAGGCCAACATACTCAGTGGGGGTATCTGGAATCAGTCTGAACACCAAGCCCGCAGTGTATGTTGTCGAAACGCGCAGATCCTGTATAGGTTTTATAGGAACTACACAACACTATCACAGGAATCGGACAAGCTAAAAAAGAATTAGATATGTTATAATATGTATTAAACATACAATTCAATGGTGAAGTCAGAATTTTTAATACATATTAAGAAAAAGTCATCTTTAGACATTTACCTTTTCCCTGCCTGAAGTTCCTGGAGGTTACATTTGTATTGACTTTCCACTTCTGCCAGCCAGTTAATTAGCATTTGAACAGGTGTGAAAAATGTGTTAAATGCCTTTTGGAACAATCAATAGCCTGACCTGAATGGGCAGACAGGATTTGTCTAAAACGGTCAGAATATACTGCATGGGCATTCCTTTTAACATTACAGGGTCAAATCTTACTTGAATATAATATCCTGCATGACATGTTATGTTGGGTTTATATATAACACTTTGAGCTGCACTTGAAAGGAAGGGAAACATGATCCCAAATCAATTTGTGTGTATCCATTGCCTGGTTGTTGGGAAAACCTACTTTTTTCTACCAGACTTCTGGTTCTGGATTTATTGTGGTACATTAACTGCCCCACACTTGATTTTAGTGCTAGATATGGGAGGACACTAGGATTACAACCCCCAGTCCTCATAGCCCAAGATTAGTATGGCCAAAGACTTTTTGCAACCTTGAAAATGCCCAAAGTGTGCACGTTTTCCCTGGGAATTTTTCCCCCAGTCTTTAGGGCCTGCCCAGGATTCATTCCCACCCACTAGCCTGTCCCAGTCTTAAATGTGGAATCTGTAGGCACACACTTCAGAACTGTCCTGGACCTGAGGAACAACAAAAGTTGACTGGACCTGCTGTGTGTGGACTAAGAAGAGCCGTAAAGGACTGAATCTGCTTCTTCCTGTACCCAGGACAAAGTAATAGACTCTAAGGGTCGTAAGGTTAACTTCCACTTCAAGCGAGATGGATACAACAAGCTAAAAGAGGCCCTTGCTGCTATTGCCCAGCTGATCAGTGGCAACTGTACCTGGAATTGACATTATCTGGCAACTTGTGAGTCTCTAAGTGCCTCCTCTGAGGTCCTGGGGGTGTTAGAAGTATACTCCTGGGGTTGATTGGGACATAAAAGACAAAGGGCACAATTTAGAGTTTGGTTGATGGGATTTACTCTGTCAGGGCAACCGAGTAAAGTACTTTATCACCCTAAGGAAGTACTCGCCTGCCAAATTTAGAGATGTTTATCTGCCCAGTGGACATATCTTGCATTAGCAGGAACTGCCAACATGGTGATTCCAGTCAATGCATTGAAATCAATCAGTCAATCAATCAGTCAGGGAATTTTTAAGCGCGCTACTCACCTGTGAGGGTTTCAAGGCGCTGGGGAGGGGGAGCAGCTCCAGTCAGGCGAAGAGCCAGGTCTTGAGGGTCTACCTGAAGATGTGCAGGGTGGGGGCGTGTCTGATGTCGATCGGCAGCTCGTTCCAGGTTTTGGCCACGCTGTAGGAGAAGGTTCTTCCACCTGTTCTTGATATGCGGATGATCGGGGGTTTGGCTAGGGTGAGGTCGGCGGATCGGAGGTTCGTCTTGGGTATGTGGAAGGAGATTCTGTCATTGATATATTGAGGTCTGGTGTTGTGGAGGCATTTCTAGGCATAGGTGAGTATCTTGAAGGTTACTCGCTTCTCAATGGGGAGCCAGTGGAGGTTTTGGAGGTGTTGGGTGATGTGTTCGTGTCAAGGGATGCCGACGACAAGTCTGGCTGCGATGTTCTGTATGGTTTGGAGTTTGCGGAGCAGAGACTTGTTGATCCCGGCATAGAGCTCATTTCCGTACTCCAGTCTGCTGGTTACGAGTGCATGGGTGACGGTCTTCCTTGATTCAGGAGAGATCCATTTGAAGGTCTTGCGGAGGATGCGGAGGGTGTTGTAGCAGGTGGAGGCGACGGCGTTGACCTGACAGGCCATGAAGAGGGAGGCATCGAGTACGATGCTGAGGTTTCGGGCGTGGTCCATGGGGTGGGGGGGTTGCCGAGGGCGGTGGGCCACCAGGTGTTGTCCTATGCTGAGGGGGAGGGTCCGAGGATGAGGACCTCTGTCTTCTCCGAGTTGAGAATGATTGATGAATGGCTATGTCAACATGAAAGAGCAATCCGGCAAACTTTCAATGTTTTTTTTATTTTCAAAAACAAAATCCCAAAGTGGGATTTTGTTTTTGAAAATAACAAAACAAAAAAACAATGACAGTTTTCACTGCCCCCTACCACTAGGTTTTTACCCGGCGGTGACAAACAGTGAAAAATTGTACTTTGCACCACAACCCTGGTCTCACCGAAGGTGCCATCTGACGGAGCCACTGAGCCGCTGCTTGCACCGTGACCTGTGGGCACCGCACTCCGCACCGCCTCGCTTCACTCTGCCACCTTGGTATCCCCGATGACTCCGCAACGCCATCACCAATGCCGCTGCCTTCATCTGTGAGTACGTAAGTAAGGAATTATTGTCTAAAGTTAACTTAAAACTGATACAAAATTAAAGATAAAAAGGGCATGCAGATAATGCTCGTGAGTAACTAAAACAAATAATTAAAACCAGATAAGACCATTTGGTGATTAAAAATTGTCATGCGAGTTGCGAGGGCCGATTAGGTCTAATGTCCAAAAGTCCTTTAGTTTTGCGCTCTAAAAGCATTTGCCTGTTAGTTCTTCAACCTGCTTGCGCGAAAAATCACATCAGTTCATTAGTTGTGTGTGCATTTCCCGCTATGCAAGGCTGTTCTAACATTTTCCTGTGGTATTACCAACGTTTCCCAGCTTCTCATCCATCCCTGCTAAGAATTTTACTAGTTTACAGTTCATCTGTGGATCATCTGATTTAAAACAGGCTATCACAGCTTGCCTCTGTGCTCGGATCCCTCGCTGGTTGAAGCGATACTGGAGCAGGCACAATATTTCTCTTGTTAGACTGGGGCATGTGCATATCAGGTGAGCCATGTCCTCGACTCCGTTGTTGCACAACCGGCAATCTGGAGACATTTGCCCCAACAGCCATGGTGGTAAGTGCTGGGTGGCTGGCAATTTTCCTAATCGATGTTTCAGGAAATTCTCCTTGATAGTCCTGGAGTACCCTGCACTGAAGTATGGTTGTGGACTGAGCAATGCATAACCATTGTCATCCAGGCGTGTTTTCTCTACACAAAGGTAGCTTTATCTTCTACTAATGAAATACTTCTTATTGTCTTCCGCACAAACTTCTTCATGCTGGCATGTGTGGTCGGGGCTTCCAAGCCTGGCTGAGACCGGTGTTTTTAAGGCACTGATACAGATGTTTACTTGCCAGAGCCACTGTTCCCTGTTGAAGCTCTTGCCAGAGTAGATGGTTTAAACTGTTTACGGTGGCGTTCTTGATCTTATGCCAGCAAGTTATATACGCCCCCTGCCTTGCTAGCCATTGTTTGATGAGGCCAAATTCTAGCCGGATCTGGGCAGCGGATACATATGGGGGGATGTTAAACCTAATTCTGTTGGCCCTGATTAGGGTGCTGTCCAGGGTATGTGTGTCTCTTCCTTTTAATGCTTTGCTGCCGTATGTAATCATGGGCAGGATTTTGGATTGCACAATCTGAAGGAGTGAAGAGAGCCTCGGGCCCGTAAACTGGGATTTTATTTGCCTCAGATTTATCGCAAGGGTGGCCCCTTTCCTTTTTATCATCTCTAGCTGACTTGTAAACTGGCCTCTATAGTCAAAAATTACCCCTAGGTATTTGTGATTTGTTGTATTTTGTATTCGGGCATTCCCTAAGTGCCAATGGTGGGGTTTTTCCCCTCGTCTTTTGATATACATTGACTTAGTTTTTTCCAGGTTTACTTCCAGAAAGTTGTCATTAGAGAATTTTTGCAGAGAGTTTAAGAGGCATTGCATACCCATGGCGTGTGGCTAATTAAGACTACAGCATCGGTGTACAGGATGCTGGTTAGAGCCTTGCCTCCTAACCTTGGAGCATGTGCATTGCATTGATCTAGGGTCTTTGTCAGGTCAGCCATATAAAGGTTAAACAGGGTTGAAGCAAGCACGCAGCCCTGTTTGAGCCCTTTGGTTGCCTTGACAAGCGTGTGCCATTGCCCAGTTTAACCTGCACCCAGGTATCAGTGTGAAGGGATATTAGTGCGCCCAGCAGTGCCTGTGGGATCTTCCAGTTTGCCAGCTTTTACCAGAGATTGGCTCTCTCTCGATGTTATCAAAGGCAGCCTTGAAGTCTACAAAGCACAGGTGAAGAGACTGTTTTGATAATGTTGCCTTGTCCATGAGTAATGACAGTGTTAAGATAAGTCCCTGTGTTTTTGGAAAAACCGGTTTGGTTGAGTGGTATGATTCCTTGTTCTACTGCCCATAGCTGAAGTTCTTCAAGTACGGTGCCCGCAACGTGTTTGGCTTTGTTGTCTTGTAACGCGACTGTAGTTTTTAGGAGCAGATTTCTCACCGCTTTTATAGATGGGAGCAATAATGGAGCCTTTCCTAGAGGCCCAATTGTCTGATTTCCTGGAATAGTGGGTCTAAAGCAACTGCCCAAAACTTGGCATCTTGCTTAAAAAGGGCTGGGGGGATCCTGTTAGGCCCTGGAGCTCCTTCTCTCCTGCCTTTGGCGATCTGGCATTTGAATGTAGCGATGTCAGGTGGCTCTTCCATATCCTTATATAATGTAACCGTTTTAGAGATATCATTTAACTCGGTGGCTTCTTTGACCTTTGGACCCATATTTCATTGCACTGCCTGGGCGCGACCCGATGGTTGAAGTGAGATGTCAAAAACTCTGACCATGCCTCTTCTGTAATGTATGAGGTTAAGTCATCGTGCGACGGACGCGTTATTTTATTTTAAAAGTGTGCGCTGTTATGAGATTTGGAGTCATGTAATAGTTTTGCCCATAGCTCCTCTTCCCTGGATCTTCTCAGTTCCCATTTCAGCTTCACCTGTGGACACTGCTCGTGGAGAACACGAAGCACTGTTCCGCTTCACACTGCATCCCTGGTCTCACCGACAATGCCGATTTGACGCTGCTTCCTGCACCATGGCTTGGGGGCACTGCCGGTAAGTTACACAATGCACCGCCCCATCCCACGCTGCAGCCTTGGCCCACCAATGCCAGTGCCATCGACTCCAGTTCGTCAACTGATGACGCCGACTGCACCGTGACCTGTGGGCCCGCACACCCCATTGTCCCGTCTTGCACCGCAGACTTGAGTCTACCGACCACAGCGCTTCAGCATTGACAACGCTGCTGTTTGCACCATGACCGGTCAGCACCGCAACAAGCACCGCCCTGCATCGCACCGCAGCCCTGATCTCACTGATGCCACTAGATGCCCATCACTGAGCCGCTGCCTGCACCACAACCTGAGGGATCTGCACGTCGCACCGCTCCCCTTCACATCTCAACCCCGATACCTGCTGACGCCGGAGCTCCTGACTTAAAACTCAAGGAGTTTGGCCTGCAACGTGTATGACTTCCAGGGCCCGACGACTCCTGCACCGATTCCTGGAAATGACGTATACCGACGCCGCTCCACCGGAGCTAACCGCAAGGTCCGACGCCCTGCATCTCCAAAGGAACAGTTTTATGGGTCTCCCCGACACCATAGCTGGCCTGCAATGCTGCGGTTGAAGAGAACTGTTGGATTTGTTTGCTCACGACGCGGTGATAGCCCCGGACTGTGCTATCAACTTCAAGGAACTGTATATAAAGTCTATTTTTGCTTTATTGATATTGTTGATTACTGTATGTTGGATTTTTATGGTTTTGTCTTGTGTTACACAGATAAATATTGGATATTTTTCTAAAACCGGTGTGGTGTCCTTTTGTAGTTTTTTCACTGTATTACTGTTTGTTATATGCAAATGCTTTACACACTGCCTCTGAGATAACCCTGACTGCTCGTGCCAAGCTACCAAGGGGGTGAGCAGGGGTTATTTTAGAAGTGTAATCCCCTTGTCCTGACTAGAGTGGTGGATTCTGCCTGGCTTAGGTACATACCTGAGCCAACCAGAAAACTCATTTCCAACAAGCAGCCTTGCCACCAAACTCTTAATCGGACGGTAAGTCTGAAGCTAAATTCTTTAACTGGAGCCATCCTGGTTGTGTATCCAACCCACACACCATCCGAGTCAGTGTTAAAAATGCGCCTTGATCCTGATCTACCTTGACCTTTGACTATCAATTGCACCTTATGCTTCTTCCTACTTAAAACTTTAGAAACATATATGTCCTGTTCTCCTGCTTGGATTTTTGTATTTTTCTTTATTAAATGTGACTCTATTTTTCTAATTTGAAATTGTTATTGTTTTCCATTACAACTTTGTTTCTGATTTGGTGCTGCATAAATCCTTTACACTTTGCCCTAAGGTAAACCTATCTGACATAGCAATAAGGGAGTGGAGCTCAGGTTAATTTAGTAACTTTGAGGGTGTACTCTGACAAGGGTTGGATTATTCCTTCAAGTGGGTAGTCACCCATCCCAAATAACAATGCAGGCTCTGACCTTTGCTCTAGCTCTGTAGAAAAATATATATTCTCCACGACGGCACTAGGTATGGGCTTTGGCTGTTCCTTGAGGACTATGGGTGAAGGTCCTGGATTGGACCTTCTTCTTGGACATGCTGAACATTTTCTTAAGAAATATCTAGCAGGCTTTGGACGCATCTCCTTGGGCAGTGGACACCAGCATATTAACATGGCCAATGTGCTCTGAGAGTTGGGTATGACCTTCAAGAAGATCTTGCACTCAGAATACTTGCAATAGATCCTACTCAGTTTTTCCTTTGCTATGTCAATGTTCTGAGACAGAGGTCAGACACCACATTCAGCCCCTCATTCCCATCGAACATAAATAATGTAAGTGAAAATATTCTTTGTGAGTCGATATTTGATTTCACCAGTCATCTGAGTGATGATGTATCAGGTGTTGACATGTCTGTGGCCATGAGCAGTGCATAGTGCAGAAGGGTGTAACCGTAACAATTTTCTAGCTACCTATATACTATTATTCCCAAAATTAAAAAATCTTTTTGTTCGGGGTCATATAAACTGCATCACAATAATTCAGTATTTGTTTATTAACACCATTCAACTGCTTCCATCAAATGTGTGCCTAAACCTTAAATACATTTCCACTCAATTTGACCTTTTTTTAATAATACACCCTATTCCTCTGCCCTCTGAACCAACAGAGCACAACATTTTGGCATGTGTGCCAAGTTCTGATCTTAGTTCGTGCAATTCCACCATACCTAGGACCCATGCCTCATGATGCTCTTTCAGCGCTTCACAGCCTTTGGCTGTGCATATTGCCCACTGAATATTTGGCACACTCATCTTCAATGTCATGTCCCCCTTCCGTGTGCTTCCAAAGACATTGACCTGATCTTCATGCATGTACAGAGGTCAGTGTCAGCCTGAAGGGCCTTACACACATCCTTGTCCTAAGTTATGTGCCCATGCACTGAGCTGAACAGTCGTCAAACAATTTACAGAAGTACAGAAGGCAACACCATTCTCCCAGTACTTATGGCCTAACCACATTGAAAATATCCACACTCATGGAGACTGGGTGCAATGAATGGCCTCCAACAATATTATGCTCCCCAGTTTTCATTGCCCCAATCCCCAATGTCAACAGCTTTTGGAACTGTGCAGCCGTTACATTGTGCAGGGCATTGGCTCTTGAGTTTAGTCCTCCTGCTCCAGCATCCATTGTGCATGGCCTGTGTACACACTAAGTAATGGCTGAAATGCGTGGCCCTTGGTCCTGCTCAAAGTCCAGTCCACAGGTTCCTGGATACAAGGCACGTGGCTTTAGGCCATGCACTTCGGCTACTAAGCAAAGGGCACCCAGAAGGAATACACACAGCTTTTGACTATGTGTATCAGCCATTTGGCTTAGGCCATGGCCCACACTCAGTACCTTTGGCCAGGTTCAGCGGCATCTAGGCAGAGGGGAGGCCATTTCAACCAGGGCTTCTCTATCCCAGAAAAATTTGTAAATTTGTCCTCTCCAACAAATGGGATCTCAACTCTACTGCATCCTCTCCAGTTCCAGTAGCTTTAATATCTCGAACCGACCTGGCATGCCCCTGACTATGACCATGTACGGACGTTATTCATAATTAATGTGTAAATTCCGCATAGCCTCTCACCAAAGTTTGCCCTTGTAATTTCCACATTATATTGTTTTTGTGCAAGGGAGTAAATTGTACTGCTACCTGTTATTTGTGTGAAAAGGAGGATTATACTATTTTTGGTCTCTTTGTGTTTGTGTCCCCTTGTCCAAGCTGTTTTAGTTTTGCATGTGCCATTGAAATGTGTATTGTTGCTGTCCATGCTTCACCTAGCCTGTTCATGAGTGAAGCTAAGATTCTTCTGACCCTGCTGTTTCTTTGTCGGTGTGCTATAGAGGGCAGTATGCTTGTGCTTTTGTGTCTGAAAACTGCACTCTATTGACAATATAAACCTTATCCATTTTTGGAAGGTAGTCTTGAGATGATGTCGGTCGTGCTGTACTTATTCTGTATAAGAGAATCTAGCACAGTTGCTTCTTGTTTTGTTTGAATGAAGTTTGTTGTGATGTGGTTTCTGCTCTATCTCGTCTTGAAGTAATTCTGTGTGTGCTATATAAATTCTGTGGCTGTACTGACATTCTTCAGTGTTGAGGCTATTCTGTGTCAGTCAGGGAGGCTCCTTCCAAGCCACACGTTTCTCCTCCTTAATTAAAGGGGACTTTAACTGGGGTTCAGGATCCTAACACCAGATAAACATTCTTCCTTTGCCATCTGTCCATTGCCATTTTAGTATCTTTATCTTAAGTGTATGCATGACCTGATTAGGCGAAAGACATCACTGGAAAGACTCAGAAAAGGATTGTACCATTTTTTGCATTAATACATCCCATCGTTGGGGGGTGTGGCTTCGCTGTGTTGCAAAATGGCTGCATAGAGTGCGAGCTCTGCCGGCCGAGCACATAATCCTTGTTTCAGATACGCTCCGGAAGCCCATGCAGCTACAAAACAGAGCACGGATGGTGTAGAGCACAACAGAGACGACATCTGCAAAAACGGAGCAGACAAACATATTCGCAGATGGTCGAGGATCGCGAATGCTATCTGCGGCCTGACGCGGCCTGCGGAACCCGGAGGCTGCTCAGGCTCAAGCACAGCGGCACCCCGAGGCAACACAGCGGACCCTCCAGCACGGATGCTCATTGCTGGAGTGCCGAGCCCATCCTCAACCACCCGTGGCTGACTGAAAATGGCAACCTGACGCTCTGAGGCGGTCTCCGACCGTGGACGGCCCAGCCCCAGTGCCCGAGGTAGGGAGGCCTGCGCGGGCGCTGGGAGCGAGTTATACCGCTTGGGATCCCCAAAGGCGCCAGACACGATACAGGAGGAGCCAGTGGCGGGTGCGCATATAGCCAACGAGGATCATGAACACCCCTGGGTAGGCGAGGCGGGCTTGTGAAATGCCTCGAAATTGAATGAGGTGCCGTAGATAAAGGAACAACACTGACTCCCGGGCCAGGGCAGGCCCATACCGGGGGGAAGCAGGCTGGCTCCACAACCAAGATTAGCACTTCGGAGGGGGCTACATAACGGGGGGCCCTCATCAATCCTGCGCCATCTGCACAGACGACCCCAAAATAGGCACCAGGAGGGGCACAGCTTGGGGCCTGGAAGGCGGCAGCGCCGCAACCAACGCGCTATAGACTGGTGGTGAGGCCACCGGAGACCTATCCATAGACATTCCAAACGCGAGGCACACCACGGTGCTCCCCCCCACCTGAACCTTCAGTCAACCTACCAAGCGGTGTACAGAAAGCGGCAGGCACCCTGCGCATTCTTGAGGAGGGGAGAAGCAGCCACTGACCCCCACAACCAGGTCAACCATACAGTAAGCTCTACATCTCCAGGTAGGGGGCAGTTTGGCATGCATCAGCTCTCCCTCACTCCCCCCCCTCCCGGCTTCAGGACCCGTTGGCTGCAACCACCCACTTGCAAGATGGGGAAACCAGAGGGATGCCAATCGAAGCTCCCCTTCGAGAAAAAGCGCGCCACCAAGCAGACGGAACTGGAAGAGGATGCAGCAGCCGTCACTCACCCTCCGGGAGAGCCTGACAATAAAGACCTAGACCTCAAAGAGATCCTGTTAGAGGTAAAATCCACTTTGAAAACTATCGATGCTAAACTGGACCTGCTCATGGAGCGCCTTGACAAAGTGAAAAACAGAGTTGCTGCGCATGACTCTTGATTAGATCATTTAGAAACACGTAAGTCAAGTCAAGTATATTTATTGAGCGCACAAATCACCCTGGGGTCTCATGGCGCTAGCGTATGACTCCATTCCTGCTGAAGAAAAAGGGGATGCTACTAATGATCAAACAACCATGTTTTTAATTCTCTGCGAAATCGATTATGCTCTGTAATAGAGAGCAGATGGAGTGGGAGTTTGTTCCAAAAAGTGGGGGCAGGAAAGGAAAAAGATCTCCCGCCATTCTTAGCGGTACGCACTCTAAATGAAGTAAGAAGACATTTAGTGCTTGACCTAAGCATCCTCGTTGGCCGGTACCAGCTAAGTTTTTTTGCCAGATAGCTGGGTCCGCTTCCGTGCATAGTTTTATGCACTAGACAGAGGATCTTGAAACGGGTTTGTTTCCTAATAGGAAGCCAGTGGAGGCATTTCAGACTTGGGGCTGATGGAGACCTAGAAGGGAGGTTCAATACCAATCTGGCCGCTGTGTTCTGCAGGACCTGGAGCCTGGAATAGAGTTCTTCAGTAATTGAGGCCAGCAAGGCATTACCATAGTCAATACGACCTATGATCAAACCTTGAGTCAATGGCTTCCTTGATTCAATTGGAATCCATTGAAAAAATGTTCTTAGCCTACGCATAATTCCATAGCAAGTACCGATTATGTGGTCTACATGACTTTTCATTGATAGTTGGTTATGATTCAACACACCCAGATTTCGCACCACTGATTTTGGAGATGGACAGGGACCTAGATTGAAGGGCCACCAGTCCTCTGACCAAACTTCGTGTGCCCTGCCAAAAAGGATGACCTTGGTCTTACTCCCGTTCAGTTGGAGATGATTGGTGCTCATCCAATCATCAATATGGGACATACAATTTTTTAAACGAAATTTTGTATCGATGGGATCAGGACCTAGGGTGATCAAAAGCTGGGTGTCGTCAGCGTAAGACACCACATCAAAACCATAGGACCTGATCACCCTAGCCAGTGGTGCCACATAAAGATTAAAGAGCAAAGGGCTCAAGATGGAGCCCTGCGGGACTCCCATCTTTACTGCTCGGCTGTGAGAGACCATATTTCCAATCTGAACAGTTGTGGTCCGGTCAGTTAAGTAATTACTAAGCCAGTTTAAAGCCCTACCTCTGACACCCACCTCCCAGAGCCGCTGTTTTAAAATGCTATGGGAGATGGTGTCAAAGGCGGCTGACAAATCCAGCAAGATGAGCATGGCTGACTGCCCATTGTCCAGGGCTAGTCTGATGTTATCCATGACTTCCACCAATGCTGTTTCGGTGCTATGTGCAGCCCTAAAGCCGGACTGTGAGGGATCCAATAATCCATGATTCTCTAGATGTACAGTAAGTTGCCGGTTAATCAGTGACTCAAGCACCTTTCCAAAATCAGGAAGCAACGAGATAGGCCGGTAATTACTTGGCAGCTTGGGATCAGCAGTCGTTTTTTTTTAAATTGGCCTGACCCTAGCCGCTTTCCATATGACTGGGATTGCTGATTGTGCAAGTGACGTATTAAATAGGTCAGTAAGATTTCTACCAAGTAAAGGGGCAATGATTGAAAAGGTACGTGGTGGAACCGAGTCTACTGTAGAACCTGATTTAATTTTATCCAGGGTGGTTGTCACTTCCTCTGAAGTAAACATAGAGAAATCTTCTAGCAGAGGGACAGTGTCCTCAGTATCGTTTCCAAGATTCCATGCCTTGTTAGTGTCATGATATGGGAAGGAATTATGAATAGCAGTGACCTTTTCCTCATGTGTGAGCGAGTCGGAAGACATCCAGACCACCACATCCGAACACCTCTTGCGTATGGACAAAATCCTAGATCTGATAAAGCAGAAGGATGAAGATCTCGAAGCCCGCTTGAGAAGAAATAATCTCTGCATAACCGAACTACCAGAGTTGACTGCCGTTTCACGAATGAAGGACTTTTTGGAAACAATGCTGCAAGATCTTTTTGGACCCGAGTTGTCCCCTGTCTTCATCATTGAGAGAGCCTACAGGGCCATGGGGCCGCGTCCCTCCCCCCCCAGGGGCATCACCTTGCCCAATAATAGCTCAGTTGTTAAACTACAAAGACCGGGACACAGTCCTTCGTTTAGCAACAGAAAAAGGCCCAATACAGTATAAGGGGGACCACCTATCCTTCTTTCCAGACTTTACAATGGCGGTACAAGCGCCTAGGCGTGAGTTCCAGCCAGCCAAATGATTACTACAGCAAGCTAACCTCAAATATGCCATGCTATATCCAGCCAAACTACGCATAGTACAAGGTGGGAAAACACACCATTTCACAGACCCGAAACAGGCCCTCAAGTTCACCAGGAAGCAGGTACAGTCCAAACCAGCGCAAGGCGCAGACTCTCTCTGATGCTCGGCTGAGTGACAACGACTAAGCAAGCTTGACGCTACTCGAACTTATTCCACGTAAGTGCGTACATTGCCCCGTTAGAGGAGGGCTTGCACCCCTCAAGACATCGATAGCCACCTGCCCTACACTATATGCGGCTAAAATGTTACTCTATGTACAAGTTAGTAAGAGGGTTACAATAGATTACCGCATGCGAGCTCCATAACTCATGAGCTCCCAAATCTATATGCCCATGCTCGGCCACCCAGCCTTTACTGGCGGGTTAGTATGCGTGGCGTTTCTGCTGCCCCCAGGGATGACTCCCAAATGTTTAAGATGTGGGGGAGGGGGCTTTCTCAACCTGATTGAGGGGTTGGTGTGGGAGGGGGAGGGTGAATTGGGTGGATGTGTTTACTGTTAATGTTATGGAAGTTTATCTTGCGTTTTTTAACACAGTTGGCATGGTGCTTTGCATTCACATCCTTTATGCCAGACATCGCGGGCACTCACACATTAGAAGTGACATTTCACACTTTGGGAAGTACCTAGACTTAAAGCCTATCACAAATCTCAATCACATAAATGGGTAGCCCTGCCTCAGTAAAGCTCATAACATGGAACGTTAGGGGCCTCAACGACAGCAGGAAAATCCGCCTCGTACACGCCTATTTGCACCAGATAGACATCTGTTTCCTCCAAGAGACCCACCTGATGGGTCAAGCTCTCCCTCCACTGCTCATGAGGGGGTGGGGCGCCACCTATTCTGCCACATACTCCAATTACGCTAGAGGCACATGCATCCTCATCCGAAAAGGCCTGGCCTACGAAACAGAGGATCTGCGACAGCGAGGGACGATACCTCATTCTAACAGGCACACTCCATAACCACTCAATCACCCTCTCCACAATCTATGGCCCTAATGGGGACGAACCGGAATTTTTCACTAAAGTCTGGCACCTGATCTCAGGCATTGACTCACAGACGACGATTTGGTGTGGAGACTACAATGTCCCACTTATAGACTCCATGGACAGGGAAGGCAGCTCCAGGTGTCGACATCCGCAAGCCGCCAGAACTCTAAACACTATCTTAGACGACAATCACCTTATAGACATCTGCAGACACACCCACCCCACCACCCGCGTGAGCACGTGTTTCTCCCTGCAGCACGGAGCATGGTCCAGGATAGACTACTGGCTGATAACTAGAGATCTTCTCTTCTCTCAACCCATGGTCACCCACCTGCCACACACACTCTCGGACCATTCCCCCTTGCAGCTGAACATACACCCCCGAGCGCCCCCCCCCCTGAGGTCATTTACATGGCGTCTGCCCCCGGGAGCGCTAAGGGACTCCGCCTTCAAAGAAGAGAGCTGCACGGTAATCCAAACCTATTTCGATCAAAATACGGGCTCAGTTAGCTTGTTTGCTATCCTTTGGAACGCCTTTAAGGCAGTTATTTGGGGCGAATGCCTAGCTAAACAACACAGAGTTTTGAAATGTATCCGCAACACGCTCAAGTCGCTCGAGAACGACATATCCGTATTAGAAACCCACTTCCACAGCTCTGGCACTGCCGCTTCTCTGGCATGTATATGCGACAAACTATCTGAGTACCAAGATGAGGCAATCCGGGAGACCCTGTTTTTGGGCAAAGAGACCCAGGCATACAGGTACGGGGAGGGCGATCGCCCCAGCAAAACACTAGCACGACTGCTCCAAAAACCACATGCCACGTCATATATCACCAACCAGCTAGACTCAGAGGGCCAGCGGCATTCCTCCACATCGAAGTTGATGCAGATCATGGTCGATTTGTACGCGAAAATATATTCCACTGTTCAGGATGACACTCCCCCAGACCTCCAAGCATACTTCGACGACATTGAGTTGATATGGCTATCAAACGCACACCGGGAATTCTTAGACTCCCCAATCACAATCGAAGAGCTACAGCAGGCAATTGCCGGACTCTCCCCAGATAAGGCTCCTAGGCTGGATGGGCTGCCAGCTGCTTTCTACAAAGAGTACTCTGACATTTTGGCACCCAAACTCCTGGACGTCTATCTCAACGCCCTGGACACAGGCCAGCTTCCTCCCTCGATGCGGGAGGCCGTAATCTTTACACTCCTTAAGCCAGACAAACCTGCCCACAGCTGCGACTCTTATAGGCTGCTATCTCTCATTAACATTGACGATAAAATCCTTGCTAAAGCCTTAGCTAATAGACTTCAGCTCCTACTTCCGGTGATGATCAGGCCTGATCAATCAGAATTCCTACCAGGCCGATCAACATCGCACAATCTCCGGACCATGTTCTCGGTGATGCACCACCTAAGTCCCCAACTGCCAGCTGTGGCGGCATTGCTTGAGGCCACAAAAGCGTTTGATACACTGGAATGGAAATACATGTTTCCGTTGCTAGGAAGGATGGGACTGAGCAATATTTTCCTTGCGCAGATCCGTTTACTATACACCCTACCTACCGCCCGCATACGTCTATACGGCCAAACATCGGGCCCCTTCCCAGTCTGCAGGGGCACGAGGCAGGGATGCCCATTATCCCCCTTACTTTTTGCTATCGCAATGGAACCCCTGGCTGCACAGATCCGCCAGCACCATGCAGATCGGGGACTGGGCTTCTCCACCCGCGGGTTGGTAGTGTCCCTCTACGCGGACGATGTCACCTTGTAGGTAAAGCACCCGGAACAAAATCTCTCACCACTTATTCACGAAATTATACGATTCGGTGGCATATCCGGGGTCCAGATCAACTAGGCCAAGTCCACGCTGCTCCCCCTTACGGAGGCGGCAGTCCCTTTTCCCGTGGAATATTCACCTCAATAGGCAGACGGGCCTGTCAAATACTTGGGAATCTATGTATGCAACGACACAGAGGAAGTATGGAGAGCCAATTTGGGCAGCGCAATGATTTGGCTTGAAGACCGCATACCCATATGGACCAAACTCCCGCTATCTCTGGCGGGGCGGATCGCCATCGCAAAGATGGTAGTCCTCCCTAAGTTCCTCTATATGTTTGTTAATATCCCTATGTCAATCATGCAAGCTTTTTTCAAGAGACTTCGGTCTAATCTCATAACATTAATCTGGACCGGGAAACAACCCCGAGTTAAATACAAACTCCTCACATTACCACAAGCACAAGGCGGAATGGGTGCACCGGACTTGCAGCTGTACGCACTATGCGCCAAGGCACAATTTTTACACTTTTGGACACACCCCACGCCCTTCCAGCCGCATGTGGCGGTGGAAATAGATAAGGTCCCACCATATCCGCTCTCGACGGCCCTGTTCTTCCCATTCAAACGTCCAGGCCCTGAGATAGATACCCTGCAGTGCTTGAGATGGGCATGGAGGGGGTTGGTGAGGCACGCAGGACACGAGCGCCTTAACGCCCCATCGGTTCCGGTGGCTAAGCACCCCATATTGCAGCCGTTGTTGGACGGCGGCGCCTGCGCTCGAGCCAGTAAACTAGGCATCCGCACCTTTGCAGACTTATTTCCAGATAACCAATTCCTTGACCCCCCCACCAAGACCCTACTATAAACACCCCTCTTGACACATTTTTATATTACCAACTGCGCGCAACCTGCCGAGCATTATTCGAGACGTTTCCAGACCCGCCGCAGACCCTTACAGTGCTGGAATATATTTATACATCTGCCACTGCGCGTAAACTTATTACATCGCTATATAACCACATGCAACACTTAGCGCCAGCAGCAGCCACGTCGGCCTGTGAAGCATGGGGTGTAGATCTCCACTCACCTCTCACAGATGAACAGTGGTCATTCTGCTGTGGACAGCTTGAAACTCTATCCCCTAGCTATAGACTGCAGCTCATTCACTTTAAATTCCTGCACCGCATCTACAGAACACTCATACAAACACATCGCATGGGGCTAGCTCCGGACTCCCGCATCATGCAGTGCCACTCACCCACGGCTGATTTCCTGCATCTGACGTGGAACTGCCATCTATCACTGATTTCTGGGGAGGAATATTTAACACCATTGGGAAAATAATAGATACACCATTGAACCCATCCCCGTTGCTGGGGCTGTTGGGCTTTGTGGCGGGGGTGGACCATTGGGTCCGCAGGCTCGTCGCACTTATGCTGCTGCTCGCAAAACGCAGGGTCGCGATGAACTGGGGACGCCCCCGCGCTCCACAAATCCGAGATTGGCTCAAAGATACTGCATACTGCCATGAGCAACTGACTAACTATTGGGAGCTGATGCCACCGAGATCTCGTCCCCATAATATCTGGGAACCTTTAAATGCCTATCTCCGACTATCGGAGACCACCGCTGGTAACACTGTCGAACAGAGAGTGGGCCCCCCAGCCCCATAAAGTACCCGTTTCCAAGGCTCCCCTTGCAACTCACCCCTAACCCCTGCTGCCCCCACAATAGACCCTCAGGACAGGCACAGCTTGTATACTGGACTCACACTGGTATGGGCACTGTGGGGCGTGCCAGGTGGCGGGGAATAGGAAGTGGCTCCCTATATGACCACACGGGCATGTTTCCTCAACCCCCTGACCTGCCAATTGAGTGTAATGGGTATAAACCGCTATGACTTTAATTGTGAAAATGTCTATGATGCACGTGGCTTGTCGCTGATAACGCTGATTAATCTATTGTTTGTAATCATTGCCAACGAGTTAAATAAAGGTTTTCAAAAATCAAAAAAAATATATATATTTATATATCCCATCGTTTGCAATGTTCATAAACTGCTAAAAAATAATCTTATCATGTCAGAGGTGAACTGATATTGCTCTGAATTTGTAGGCGGTTTCTAAAGCATGTAATAGAGCAACCACTGGAATCAATTCACACCATTCACCAAAGAGCTAAGATATTCAATAAGTCATTAACAAGATTAATGCATTTAATAAATAAACGCAAGACCCTTTTCCATAATATGCTGAGTTCACGCTTGCTCAGTATTGTGCTCTCTGAGTTTATGACCTTTGTTATTTCGTTTTCTTGAATAGCTCATTGTATTTACATTAAAATCGTTTTGTGAATCTGTTTCTCAGAAACAAATACTAAAGTTTTTCTGACGTGCAATTAGTTTAGAAAGAAATCTACATTTCAAAAGGCGCTTATTCACTAAAATGATCTAATAGTTGGCAAACTGCTCCAAAAGAAAACCGGTCATACGCAGATGCTCTTGTAACATACTGTTTAAATGTGAACTGCCAAAGGAACATATGATGGACATTTCCTTTTCCCTAAGTAAGCCCTCTATAAATGTAAATGTCTGATAACGATTTACACTTACTGTGAAAGTAGTTTTGAAATTGTTGTGAAATTTGCGAGGCTGAGCCTCCTGTCTAATTTTGCAATTCGCATTGTGTTATGTAGTACACAGCTAATCCATATTAAAATAGACCAATGCAAAAGAAATTTGCAAAAAGTAAAAATGCATTAATGCAAAACTACGAAAAACCCATCAAGGGATCACAAGTAAATACAATACCCCTTCCACGGAATAAATATATATATATATATATATATTCACTGAAAAAACCATAGGTTTCAGACACGTTATAGTTAGAAATTAGCATTTAAAAACCTTTGAAATTCACTGAAAAAACCATAGGTTTTAGGGACAGTTATAGTTAGTTGGACATTTCACTCGTACAAAACCATAGAAATTCCCCCGTTATAGTTAGTTCAGCTAACTATAACTCGCGCCCCGCAATGCACTGCTGATGACGTCACATATTACATCACTCATGACATGGTCAGTGACATCACTGATGACATCACTGATGACATCTCAAATGAAATCACTGATGACATCATCCAGTGACTGTGTGTTTCTGTAAAGTTTAAATATGTTTAATATATATAGGGAAAGGCGTATTGAAGAATGAGTGGGTGTTTAAGTGTCTGAATGGATGATTTAGTACGTGCGTGACTGACTCTACAAGTGAGTGATTAAACGTATCTTACTGAATGCATGGGTTAGTGACTAAACTGTGTGAATGTCTGTATCCGTCTGTTTGTTGGTGTGTAAGTGGATGCATGGATTTGCGAATAGCTACATGAGTGTCTATATGGGTTATTGATTGGTTCTCTGAGTATCTGTATGGCTGCCTGAGTGTTTGTGTGGGTGGGGTGTGTGTGACTCTGTACATAGATGTGTGAGTGGGTGATTCACTGGGTGCATGATTTCAAGAGTGCATCTGTGATGGACTGCTTGGGTGGGTGAGTGTGTGTATGGGTGTGTTAGTGAGTGAAGGTACCCTTGACCTTGCCAGGTAGGTCGCTCCCCCACCACACAGCTCCACCTGTGTTGGCCGCCCGCTGCCACTGCTGGTAATATCGCCGTTCCGCTTGTGGCCTCGGTGCCCGCATTTCTTGCTTGTCTCCCCTTTTCCTTCTGTACCCCTCGCTGCCCCATTTGCATTGTGCCCGTATTTGTGTCTGCTTTTCTCTCCCCATTTTCCCTTCTGTGCCCCTCGCTGCCCCATTTGCATTGTGCCCGTATTTGTGTCTGCTTTTCTCTTCCCATTTTCCCTTCTGTACCCCTCGCTGCCCCATTTGCATTGTGCCCGTATTTGTGTCTGCTTTTCTCTCCCCATTTTCCCTTCTGTGCCCCTCGCTGCCCCATTTGCATTGTGCCCGTATTTGTGTCTGCTTTTCTCTCCCCATTTTCCCTTCTGTGCCCCTCGCTGCCCCATTTGCATTGTGCCCGTATTTGTGTCTGCTTTTCTCTCTCCATTTTCCCTTCTGTGCCCCTCGCTGCCCCATTTGCATTGTGCCCGTATTTGTGTCTGCTTTTCTCTCCCCATTTTCCCTTCTGTACCCCTCGCTGCCCCATTTGCATTGTGCCCGTATTTGTGTCTGCTTTTCTCTCCCCATTTTCCCTTCTGTGCCCCTCGCTGCCCCATTTGCATTGTGCCCGTATTTGTGTCTGCTTTTCTCTCCCCATTTTCCCTTCTGTGCCCCTCGCTGCCCCATTTGCATTGTGCCCGTATTTGTGTCTGCTTTTCTCTCCCCATTTTCCCTTCTGTGCCCCTCGCTGCCCCATTTGCATTGTGCCCGTATTTGTGTCTGCTTTTCTCTCCCCATTTTCCCTTCTGTACCCCTCGCTGCCCCATTTGCATTGTGCCCGTATTTGTGTCTGCTTTTCTCTCCCCATTTTCCCTTCTGTGCCCCTCGCTGCCCCATTTGCATTGTGCCCGTATTTGTGTCTGCTTTTCTCTCCCCATTTTCCCTTCTGTACCCCTCGCTGCCCCATTTGCATTGTGCCCGTATTTGTGTCCGTTTTCTCTCCCCTTTTTTCCTTTTCTGCCCCCGCTGCCTCTCGCCATTCCCGCCGCTGCATCCCCTGCGGCCCCGCCCCCCTGTCTGCCCATTCGCTGACCCTGCCTCCCGCCTCCCAGCTGCTCCTCCCTCCCACCTCCCCATAAATGGCGGCCGCTGTGCGGCCGCGCCTAAGGCAAGCCCGTCTGCGCCCGTCCGTGCCTGGACCGCGCCCAGCGCCAAACCCCCTGGCCCCCGCAGCAGCCAACCCACCCACCGGACTTACGACACCGCCACCCTCAACGCACTCAACACCGGCCGTATCCCCGGCTGCCACCGTGCCACCCCAGGTCGCACCCACGGACCCTTCGGCTGCCAATCCTGCAAGTTCTCCTGCCTCCGGACCTGCACTGCACCCGCCAAGCCGAGCACCAGCAGCAACCACCTGAAGTGCATCCTGCTCAACACCCGCTCCGTCCACAGACACGCCGTGGAACTTTGGAACCTGCTCGACTCCACATCACCAGACGTCGCTTTCCTCACGGAAACATGGATGAACGCCTCCTCAGCGCCCGACATCGCCATCGCCATCCCGGACGGATACAAGATCACCCGAAGGGACCGCGCCAACTAGACCGGAGGAGGCATCGCCATCGTCCACAAGAACACCATCCGCATCACGACCAACTCCGACGACACCTTCACAGCCGGCGAACACCTGCACTTCCAGATACACACCGACCCCAAGACCACCCTCATAGGCACCCTCATCTACAGACCCCCAGGACCACGCACACAATTCAGCGAAGACATCGCCGACCTCATCAGCCCGCACGCCCTCCCCTCGGCTGACTACATCCTCCTTGGGGACCTCAACTTCCACCTAGAGAACAACAACGATCGCAACACCACCACCCTGCTGGACAACCTCGCCAACCTCGGACTCAAGCAACTGGTGACCACCCCCACACACCACGCCGGCCACACGCTTGACCCCGTCTTCTCCTCCAGCAAGGACATCTCCTTCAGCCACACCACCGGACTCCACTGGACAGACCACAGCTGCGTCCACTTCAGCTTCAGCAGGATCACCACGCACCACCACCCGCAACAGTTTCCGCGCAGAAGCTGGAACAAGATCACCACCGACCAACTCACCACATCCCTGAGCCAGAACCCTCCCGCCAGCTCAACGAACCCCAACCAAGCCGCCAGCAACCTCACAAGATGGATCACCAACTGCGCAGACGACCTCGCCCCATTGAAGACCCCCCAGTCAGACCCGGCAACAAGAAAGCATCCTGGTTCACCGACGAACTCAAGAAATCCAAGAAGAACTGCCGGGCCCTCGAGAAAGCATGGCGCAGAGACCCGACTGCAGACAACATGACCATCCTCAAGCACGCCACCCGAAAACACCACCAGCTGATCCACACCACCAAGAAAACCGCATTCAAGGAACGACTGGACAACAACGCCCACAACAGCAAGGAACTCTTCATCATCGTCAAAGAACTCTCGAACCCCAGCGCCGGAAACAACGACATCACTCCCTCACAAGACCTCTGCAACTCGCTCGCCTCGTTCTTCCACAGCAAGATCGCAGACATACACAACAGTTTCAGCACTCAGCCGACGTACCCTACGACCGTTCCAACGTCCCCCACCTCCACCCTCCGAGCCTGGACCCCGATCAACACCGAAGACACTATCCGCACGATGAACTCCATCCACTCCGGATCACCAACCGACCCCTGCCCTCACCACGTCTTCAACAAGGCCGACGCCGTCATCGCACCCCACCTCCGGGACATCATCAACACCTCCCTCGACACCGCCACCTTCCCAGAGAGCTGGAAGCATGCCGAACTCAGCGCCCTACTGAAGAAATCGTCAGCGGATCCCACCGACCTCAAAAACTACCGCCCCATCTCGCTCCTTCCTTTTCCTGCCAAAGTCATCGAGAAGACCGTCAACAGACAACTGGCCGCCTTCCTCAAGACGAATGGATCCCTCGACCACTCGCAGTCCGGCTTCCGGGCCAACCACAGCACCGAGACCGCCCTCATCGCAGCCACCGACGACATCCGAGCCCTGCTCGACAACGGGGAAACAGCGGCCCTCATCCTACTGGACCTCTCCGCAGCGTTCGACACAGTCTGCCACCGCACCCTAGTGCAACGCCTGAACAACGTCGGAATCCAAGAGAAGGCACTGGAGTGGATCATCTCCTTCCTCGCCGGAAGAACCCAGAGAGTCCGCCTCCCCCCGTTCAGTTCCGAGGCCACCGAAGTCAGCTGCGGCGTACCACAAGGATCATCACTCAGCCCCACCCTCTTCAACGTCTACATGAGCCCCCTCGCAGCCATCGCACGCCAACACAACCTCAACATCATCTCCTACGCCGACGACACCCAGCTGATCCTCTCCCTCACCAACGACCCCACAACCGCCAGAACCAACCTACATGAAGGGATGAAGGACGTAGCCGAGTGGATGAGGAACAGCCGCCTGAAACTGAACTCAGATAAGACGGAAGTCCTCATCCTAGGATCATCACCCTCCGCCTGGGACGACTCCTGGTGGCCCCCTGCCCTGGGCAACGCACCCAAACCAACGGACCACGCACGCAACCTGGGCTTCATCCTGGACTCCTCCCTCTCAATGACCCGACAAGTCAACGCCGTCTCCTCGTCTTGCTTCAACATCCTACGCATGCTGCGCAAGATCTTCCGGTGGATCCCCACCGAAACCAGGAAGACGGTCACCCAGGCCCTCGTCACCAGCCGACTGGACTACGGCAACTCCCTCTACGCCGGAACCACAGCCAAACTTCAAAAAAGACTCCAACGCATCCAGAACGCCTCAGCTCGACTCATCCTGGACATCCCCCGACACAGCCACATCGCCGGACACCTGAGAGACCTGCACTGGCTCCCCGTCAGCAAGAGAATCACGTTCCGACTCCTCACCCACGCACACAAAGCTCTCCACAACCAAGGCCCCAGATACCTCAACGACCGTCTGACCTTCTACACTCCCAAACGCCAGCTACGATCGACCAACCACGCCCTCGCCGCCGTCCCCCGCATCCGAAGTGCCACAACGGGAGGAAGATCCTTCTCCTACCTGGCTGCCAAGACGTGGAACTCCCTACCCATCCACCTCCGCCTTACCCAAGACCACCTCTCCTTCAGGAAGCAACTCAAGACCTGGCTGTTCGAACAGTAGTGGACCCCCCCCCCAAGCGCCTTGAGACCCTCCGGGTGAGTAGCGCGCTATACAAATGCTTGATTGATTGATTGATTATCTCAGTGGTACATGTGCGAGTAAGTACATATGTAAAAGGCAGTATATATGTGTGTTAGAGTATTTAAATGGCTATAAGTGAGAGTGTGTGATTGTGAGAGTGGCTGTATGGATGCGTGTGTGCTTGTATCAGTTATTGTATAAGAGCGTAAGAATGTGCTAGTATTTGTATGAGTAAGTGAGCTGGTGTGTGTATAACTGTATAGGTGAGTAAATGGGTGTGTGATTAATTTTTGCATGACTGACTAGGTGTGTGAGTACCTCTATGGATGAGTGGCGGTGTGTGAGTGTTTATATAGGTGTATGAGTGCATATGATAGTCCTGTACTGAGTGACTGTAAGTATGAGTGACTGTACGGGTGAGTGAGTAGATGTGTGTGTGTAGACCTAAGAATCAGTGAGTGGGTATGTAGTTATTGGTATTGGAGTGTGTATGGTTTTGAGAATGGCAGTCTGTAATTTAGAGTGGGTGTATCAAAAGCTATATTAGGGTGTGAGAAGATGCATGAAATTATCACATGGATGATGTCATCAGTGATGTCATTTGAGATGTCATCAGTGATGTCATCAGCGATGTCACTGACCATGTCATGAGTGATGTAATATGTGACGTCATCAGCAGTGCATTGCGGGGCGCGAGTTATAGTTAGCTGAACTAACTATAACGGGGAATTTCTATGGTTTTGTACGAGTGAAATGTCCAACTAACTATAACTGTCCCTAAAACCTATGGTTTTTTCAGTGAATTTCAAAGGTTTTTTAAATGCTAATTTCTAACTATAATGTGTCTGAAACCTATGGTTTTTTCAGTGAATTTCAAAGGTTTTTTAAATGCTAATTTCTAACTATAACGTGCCTGAAACCTATGATTTTTAAGTGAATTTCAAAGGTTTTTTAAATGCTAGTTTCTAACTATGCCTACAGAGGTAGGACATGTGAAGAAAGAAGAAAAAACGCGCAGAAAGAAGCAAAAGAAATGCAGAAAGAAGCAACAGAAGTCCACAAAGACGAAGAAAAGTGCAGGAAGAAGCAAAAGATGTGCAGAAAGAACCAACAGAGGAGCAGAAAGAGGCCATGTTGCAAAATCATCCTGTGCCCACAACTTTTTCGGACGGGTACTGGTGGTAACTGACTCTGACTAACCAGAGTCAGTGCTATGCTAAAAGACACTTAGAATACAGTGAAAACACCTACATACACTAGGGAACACTATGCGTTGGGGGACCCCTGTGATTAGCATGACCTCCTCTGTAAGTCCCTAGTACATAATAGGGCAGGGGATTAAAACTACCTCTTAAAACGCGTGTGCAAACGCGCCCCGTGGCGCGTTTTAAGTTGCGGGATTAAGTCCCCTTGAATCCTGAGGGTCCCTGGGGCCCAACTAGCCCCCAGGTACCTACAGTTAGGACCACAGAGCTGAGTTGCAGAGAGGCGTTCCGAGGCCACGCACCTTTTTCACCTCTCTGCAACGCAACTCTGTTGTGCTTACTGAAGGTACCTGGTGGGCTAGTTGGCCCCCAGGGTCCCTCAGGATTCAAGGGGCGTGTTTGCACACATGTCACCTGAGGCCCCGGCCCCTCCCTTCACCACTGTGCAAACGCGCCCCGTGGCGCGTTTTAAGTTGGGGGATTAGGTCACCTTGAATCCTGAGGGTCCCTGGGGCCCAACTAGCCCACCAAGTACTTCCAGTAAGCACCACAGGCCTGCGTTGCAATGCCTGTAACAAATTGTGTAGTTGTGTTTAGGTAGTGAAGGGGGTCGTGCTGGGGGTAGTGTTTTAGGGTCTAGGGTAGTGCAGTGGTGTTTGTGTAGTGTAGGGGGTCATGCTGGGGGTAGATTTAGGGTTTAGGGTAGTGCAGTGGAGTTTGGATAGTGTAGGGAGTCGTGCTGGGGGAGTGTTTTAGGGTTTAGGGTATTACAGTGGTGTTTGGGTAGTGTAGGGGGTTGTGCTGGGGGTAGTGTTTTAGGGTTTAGGGTAGTGCAGTGGTGTTTGGGTAGTGTAGGGGGTCGTGCTGGGGGTAGTGGTTTAGGGTTTAGGGTAGTGCAGTGGTGTTTGGGTAGTGTAGGGGGTACTGCTGGGGGTAGTGTTTTAGGGTTTAGGGTAGTGCAATGGTGTTTGGGTAGTGTAGGGGGTACTGCTGGGGGTAGTGTTTTAGGGTTTAGGGTAGTGCAGTGGTGTTTGGGTAGTGTAGGGGTTCGTGCTGGGGGTATTGTTTTAGGGTTTAGGGTAGTGCAGTGGTGTTTGTGTAGTGTAGGGGGTAGTGTTTTAGGGTTTAGGGTAGTGCAGTGGTGTTTGTGTAGTGTAGGGGGTCGTGCTGGGGGTAGTGTTTTAGGGTTTAGGGTAGTGCAGTGGTCTTTGTGTAGTGTAGGAGGTCGTGTTTTAGGGTTTAGGGTAGTGCAGTGGTGTTCGGGCAGTGTAGGGGGTCATGCTGGGGGTGGTGTTTCCGGGTTTAGGGCAGTGCAGTGGTGTTCGGGCAGTGTAGGGGGTCTTGCTGGGGGTGGTGTTTCAGGGTTTAGGGCAGTGCAGTGGTGTTTGGGTCGTGCAGGGGGTCATGCTGGGGGAGTGTTTTAGGGTTTAGGGCAGTGCAGTGGTGTTTGGGTAGTGTAGGGGGTCATGCTGGGGGAGTTTTTTAGGGTTTAGGACAGTGCAGTGGTGTTCGGGCAGTGTAGGGGGTCGTGCTGGGGGAGTGTTTTAGGGTTTAGGGCAGTGCAGTGGTGTTCGGGTAGTGTAGGGGGTCGTGCTGGGGGGAGTATTTTAGGGTTTAGGGTAGTGCAGTGGTGTTCGGGTAGTGTATGGGGTCGTGCTGGGGGTTGTGTTTCAGGGTTTAGGGCAGTGCAGTGGTGTTTGGGCAGTGTAGGGGGTCGTGCTGGGGCTGGTGTTTCAGGGTTTAGGGCAGTGCAGTGGTGTTCGGGCAGTGTAGGGGGTCATGCACGGGGTGGTGTTTCAGGGTTTAGGGCAGTGCAGTGGTGTTCGGGCAGTGTAGGGGGTCATGCTGGGGCTGGTGTTTCAGGGTTTAGGGCAGTGCAGTGGTGTTCGGGCAGTGTAGGGGGTCTTGCTGGGGGTGGTGTTTCAGGGTTTAGGGCAGTGGTGTTCGGGCAGTGTAGGGGGTCTTGCTGGGGGTAGTGTTTCAGGGTTTAGGGCAGTGCAGTGGTGTTCGGGCAGTGTAGGGGGTCTTGCTGGGGGTAGTTTTTCAGGGTTTAGGGCAGTGCAGTGGTGTTCGTGAAGTGTAGGGGGGTCGTGCTGGGGATGGTGTTTCATGGTTTAGGGCAGTGCAGTAGTGTTCAGGCAGTGTAGGGGGTCGTGCTGGGGCTGGTGTTTCAGGGTTTAGGGCAGTGCAGGCAGTGGTGCTCGGGCAGTGTAGGGGGTCGTGCTGGGAGTGGTGTTTCTGGGTTTAGGGTAGTGTAGTTGTGTTCGGGCAGTGTAGGGGTTCGTGCTGGGGCTGGTGTTTCAGGGTTTAGAGCAGTGCAGTGGTGTTCGGGCAGTGTAGGGGGTCATGCTGGGGCTGGTGTTTCAGTGTTTTGGGCAGAGCAGTGGTGTTCGGGCAGTGTAGGGGTCGTGCTGGGGGTGGTGTTTCAGGGTTTAGGGCAGTGCAGTGGTGTTCGAGTAGTGTAGGGGGTCGTGCTGGGGGTGGTGTTTCAGGGTTTAGGGCAGTGGTGTTCGGGCAGTGTAGGGGGTCTTGCTGGGGGTGATGTTTCAGGGTTTAGGGCAGTGCAGTTGTGTTCGGGCAGTGTAGGGGGTCTTGCTGGGGGCAGTGTTTCAGGGTTTAGGGCAGAGCAATGGTGTTCAGGCAGTGTAGGGGGTTGTGTTGGAGGTGGTGTTTCAGGCTTTAGGGCAGTGCAGTGGGATTCGGGCAGTGTAGGGGGTCTTGCTGGGGGTGGTGTTTCAGGGTTTAGGGCAGTGGTGTTCAGGCAGTGTAGGGGGTCGTGCTGGGGGTGGTGTTTCAGGGTTTAGGGCAGTGCAATGGTGTTCGGGCAGTGTAGGGGGTCGTGCAGGGGCTGGTGTTTCAGGGTTTAGGGCAGTGCAGTGGTGTTCGGGCAGTGTAGGGGGTCGTGCTGGGGGTGGTGTTTCTGGGTTTAGGGCAGTGTAGTGGTGTTCGGGCAGTGTAGGGGGTCGTGCAGGGGGTGGTGAGTCAGGGTTTAGGGCAGTGCAGTGGTGTTCGGGCAGTGTAGGGGGTCATGCTGGGGGTAGAGTTTTAGGGTTTAGGGCAGTGCAGTGGTGTTCGGGCAGTATAGGGGGTCGTGCAGGGGGTGGTGTTTCAGGGTTTAGGGCAGTGCAGTGGTGCTCGGGCAGTGTAGGGGTCGTGCTGGGGGTGGTGTTTCAGGGTTTAGGGCAGTGCAGTGGTGTTCGGGCAGTGTAGGGTGTCGTGCTGGGGGTGGTGTTTCAGGGTTTTGGGCAGTGCAGTGGTGTTCGGGCAGTGTAGGTGGTCTTGCTTGGGCTGGTGTTTCCGGGTTTAGTGCAGTGGTGTTCGGGCAGTGTAGTGGGTCTTGCTGGGGGTGGTGTTTCAGTGTTTAGGGCAGTGCAATGGTGTTCGCGCAGTGTAGGGGGTTTTGCTGGGGCTGATGTTTCAGCGTTTAGGGCAGCGCAGTGGTGTTCGGGCAGTGTAGGGGGTCTTGCTGGGGTGGTGTTTCAGGGTTTAGGGCAGTGCAGTGGTGTTCGGGCAGTGTAGGGGGTCTTGCTGGGGCTGGTGTTTCAGGGTTTAGGGCAGTGCAGTGGTGTTCGGGCAGTGTAGGGGTCTTGCTGGGGCTGGTGTTTCAGGGTTTAGGTTAGTGCAGTGGTGTTCGGGCAGTGTAGGGGGTTGTGCTGGGGCTGGTGTTTGAGGGTTTAGGGCAGTGCAGTGGTGTTCGGGCAGTGTAGGGGGTCGTGCTGGGGCTGGTGTTTCAGGGTTTAGGGCAGTGCAGTGGTTTTCAGGCAGTGTAGGCGGTCGTGCTGGGGGTGGTGTTTCAGGGTTTAGGGCAGTGCAGTGGTGTTCGGGCAGTGTAGGGGGTCGTGCTGGGGGTGGTGTTTCAGGGTTTAGGGCAGTGCAGTGGTGTTCGGGCAGTGTAGGGGGTCGTGCTGGGGCTGGTGTTTCAGGGTTTTGGGCAGAGCAGTGGTGTTCGGGCAGTGTAGGGGGTCTTGCTGGGGGTGGTGTTTCAGTGTTTAGGGCAGTGCAATGGTGTTCGCGCAGTGTAGGGGGTCTTGCTGGGGCTGATGTTTCAGCGTTTAGGGCAGAGCAGTGGTGTTCGGGCAGTGTAGGGGGTCTTGCTGGGGGTGGTGTTTCAGGGTTTAGGGCAGTGCAGTGGTGTTCGGGCAGTGTAGGGGGTCTTGCTGGGGCTGGTGTTTCAGGGTTTAGGGCAGTGCAGTGGTGTTCGGGCAGTGTAGGGGGTCTTGCTGGGGCTGGTGTTTCAGGGTTTAGGTCAGTGCAGTGGTGTTGGGAAGTGTAGGGGGTCGTGCTGGGGCTGGTGTTTGAGGGTTTAGGGCAGTGCAGTGGTGTTTGGGCAGTGTAGGGGGTCGTGCTGGGGCTGGTGTTTCAGGGTTTAGGGCAGTGCAGTTGTTTTCAGGCAGTGTAGGGGGTCGTGCTGGGGGTGGTGTTTCAGGGTTGAGTGCAGTGGTGTTCGGGCAGTGTAGGGGGTCATGCTGGGGGTGGTGTTTCAGGGTTTAGGGCAGTGCAGTGGTGTTCGGGCAGTGTAGGGGGTCGTGCTGGGGCTGGTGTTTCAGGGTTTTGGGCAGAGCATTGGTGTTCGGGCAGTGTAGGGGGTCATGCTGGGGGTGGTGTTTTAGGGTTTAGGGCACTGCAGTGTTGTTCGGGCAGTGTAGGGGGTCTTGCTGGGGGTGGTGTTTCAGGGTTTAGGGCAGAGTGTTCGGGCAGTGTAGGGGGTCTTGCTGGGGTTGATGTTTCAGGGTTTAGGGCAGTGCAGTGGTGTTCGGGCAGTGTAGGGGGTCTTGCTGGGGGTAGTGTTTCAGGGTTTAGGGCAGTGCAGTAGTGTTCGTGCAGTGTAGGGGGTCATGCTAGGGGCGGTGTTTCAGGGTTTAGGGCAGTGCAGTAGTGTTCGGGCAGTGTAGGGGGTCGTGCAGGGGTGGTGTTTCAGGGTTTAGGGCAGTGCAATGGTGTTCGGGCAGTGTAGGGGTCTT
Source organism: Calotriton arnoldi (assembly GCA_963921515.1). Classification (NCBI taxonomy): domain Eukaryota; kingdom Metazoa; phylum Chordata; class Amphibia; order Caudata; family Salamandridae; genus Calotriton; species Calotriton arnoldi. Next base: position 253,877 of record CAWUFW010017274.1, read on the forward strand.
GCTGGGGGTGGTGTTTCAGGGTTTAGGGCAGTGCAGTGGTGTTCGGGCAGTGTAGGGGGTCTTGCTGGGGGTGATGTTTCAGGGTTTAAGGCAGTGCAGTGGTGTACGGGCAGTGTAGGGTGTCATGCTGGGGGTGGTGTTTCAGGGTTTAGGGCAGTGCAATGGTGTTCGGGCAGTGTAGGGGGTCGTGCACAGGGTGGTGTTTCAGGGTTTAGGGCAGTGCAGTGGTGTTCGGGCAGTGTAGGGGGTTGTGCTGGGGCTGGTGTTTCAGGGTTTAGGGCAGTGCAATGGTGTTCTGGCAGTGTAGGGGGTCGTGCTGGGCCTAGTGTTTCACGGTTTAGAGCAGTGCAGTGGTGTTCGGGCAGTGTAGGGGGTCATGCTGGGGCTGGTGTTTCAGGGTTTAGGGCAGTGCAGTGGTGTTCGTGCAGTGTAGGTGGTCGTGCTGGGGCTGGTGTTTCAGCGTTTAGGGCAGTGCAGTGGTGTTCGGGCAGTGTAGGGGGTCATGTTGGGGCTGGTGTTTCAGGGTTTAGGGCAGTGCAGTGGTGCTCAGGCAGTGTAGGGGGTCGTGCTGGGGGTGGTGTTTATGGGTTTAGGGTAGTGCAGTGGTGTTCGGGCAGTGTAGGGGGTTGTGCTGGGGCTGGTGTTTCAGGGTTTAGGGCAGTGCAGTGGTGTTCGGGCAGTGTAGGGGGTCGTGCTGGGGCTGGTGTTTTAGGGTTTAGGGCAGTGCAGTGGTGTTCGGGCAGTGTAGGGGGTCTAGCTGGGGGTAGTGTTTCAGGGTTTAGGGCAGTGCAGTGGTGTTCGGGCAGTGTAGGGGGTCATGCTGAGGATGGTGTTTCATGGTTTAGGGCAGTGCAGTAGTGTTCAGGCAGTGTAGGGGGTCGTGCTGGGGCTGGTGTTTCAGGGTTTAGGGCAGTGCAATGGTGTTCGGGCAGTGTAGGGGGTCTTGCTGGGGGTGGTGTTTCAGGGTTTAGGGCAGTGCTGTTCGGGCAGGGTAGGGGGTCTTGCTGGGGGTGATGTTTCAGGGTTTAAGGCAGTGCAATGGTGTTCGGGCAGTGTAGGGTGTCGTGCTGGGGGTGGTGTTTCAGGGTTTAGGACAGTGCAGTGGTGTTCGGGCAGTGTAGGGGGTCGTGCACGGGGTGGTGTTTCAGGGTTTAGGGCAGTGCAGTGGTGTTCGGGCAGTGTAGGGGGTTGTGCTGGGGCTGGTGTTTCAGGGTTTAGGGCAGTGCAATGGTGTTCTGGCAGTGTAGGGGGTCGTGCTGGGGCTAGTGTTTCACGGTTTAGGGCAGTGCAGTGGTGTTCGGGCAGTGTAGGGGGTCATGCTGGGGCTGGTGTTTCAGGGTTTAGGGCAGTGCAGTGGTGTTCGTGCAGTGTAGGTGGTCGTGCTGGGGCTGGTGTTTCAGCGTTTAGGGCAGTGCAGTGGTGTTCGGGCAGTGTAGGGGGTCATGCTGGGGCTGGTGTTTCAGGGTTTAGGGCAGTGCAGTGGTGCTCAGGCAGTGTAGGGGGTCGTGCTGGGGGTGGTGTTTATGGGTTTAGGGTAGTGCAGTGGTGTTCTGGCAGTGTAGGGGGTTGTGCTGGGGCTGGTGTTTCAGGGTTTAGGGCAGTGCAGTGGTGTTCGGGCAGTGTAGGGGGTCGTGCTGGGGCTGGTGTTTTAGGGTTTAGGGCAGTGCAGTGGTGTTCGGGCAGTGTAGGGGTCTAGCTGGGGGTAGTGTTTCAGGGTTTAGGGCAGTGCAGTGGTGTTCGTGCAGTGTAGGGGGTCATGCTGGGGATGGTGTTTCATGGTTTAGGGCAGTGCAGTAGTGTTCAGGCAGTGTAGGGGTCGTGCTGGGGCTGGTGTTTCAGGGTTTAGGGCAGTGCAGGCAGTGGTGCTCGGGCAGTGTAGGAGGTCGTGCTGGGGGTGGTGTTTCTGGGTTTAGAGTAGTGCAGTGGTGTTCGGGCAGTGTAGGGGTTCATGCTGGGGCTGGTGTTTCAGGGTTTAGGGCAGTGCAGTGGTGTTCGGGCAGTGTAGGGGTCATGCTGGGGCTGGTGTTTCAGTGTTTTGGGCAGAGCAGTGGTGTTCGGGCAGTGTAGGGGGTCGTGCTGGGGGTGGTGTTTCAGGGTTTAGGGCAGTGCAGTGGTGTTCGAGCAGTGTAGGGGATCGTGCTGGGGGTGGTGTTTCAGGGTTTAGGGCAGTGGTGTTCGGGCAGTGTAGGGGGTCTTGCTGGGGGTGATGTTTCAGGGTTTAGGGCAGTGCAGTGGTGTTCGGGCAGTGTAGGGGTCTTGCTGGGGGCAGTGTTTCAGGGTTTAGGGCAGAGCAATGGTGTTTAGGCAGTGTAGGGGGTTGTGCTGGAGGTGGTGTTTCAGGCTTTAGGGCAGTGCAGTGGTATTCGGGCAGTGTAGGGGGTCTTGCTGGGGGTGGTGTTTCAGGGTTTAGGGCAGTGGTGTTCAGGCAGTGTAGGGGGTCGTGCAGGGGCTGGTGTTTCAGGGTTTAGGGCAGTGCAGTGGTGTTAGGGCAGTGTAGGGGGTCGTGCTGGGGGTGGTGTTTCAGGGTTTAGGGCAGTGCAGTGGTGTTTGGGCAGTGTAGGGGGTCGTGCTGGGGGTGGTGTTTCTGGGTTTAGGGCAGTGTAGTGGTGTTCGGGCAGTGTAGGGGGTCGTGCAGGGGGTGGTGAGTCAGGGTTTAGGGCAGTGCAGTGGTGTTCGGGCAGTGTAGGGGGTCATGCTGGGGGTAGAGTTTTAGGGTTTAGGGCAGTGCAGTGGTGTTCGGGCAGTGTAGGGGGTCGTGCAGGGGGGTGGTGTTTCAGGGTTTAGGGCAGTGCAGTGGTGTTTGGCCAGTGTAGGGGTCGTGCTGGGGGTGGTGTTTCAGGGTTTAGGGCAGTGCAGTGGTGTTCGGGCAGTGTAGGTGGTCTTGCTGGGGCTGGTGTTTCCGGGTTTAGTGCAGTGGTGTTCGGGCAGTGTAGGGGGTCTTGCTGGGGGTGGTGTTTCAGGGTTTAGGGCAGTGCAATGGTGTTCGCACAGTGTAGGGGGTCTTGCTGGGGCTGATGTTTCAGCGTTTAGGGCAGCGCAGTGGTGTTCGGGCAGTGTAGGGGGTCTTGCTGGGGGCGGTGTTTCAGGGTTTAGGGCAGTGCAGTAGTGTTCGGGCAGTGTAGGGGGTCGTGCAGGGGGTGGTGTTTCAGGGTTTAGGGCAGTGCAATGGTGTTCGGGCAGTGTAGGGGGTCATGCTGGGGGTGGTGTTTCAGGGTTTAGGGCAGTGCAGTGGTGTTCGGGCAGTGTAGTGTGTCATGCAGGGGGTGGTGTTTCAGGTTTTAGGGCAGTGCAGTGATGTTCGGGCAATGTAGGGGGTCGTGCTGGGGCTGGTGTTTCAGGGTTTAGGGCAGTGCAGTGGTGTTCGGGCAGTGTAGGGGGTCTTGATGGGGGTGGTGTTTCAGGGTTTAGGGCAGTGCAGTGGTGTTCGGGCAGTGTAGGGGTCGTGCTGGGGGTGATGTTTCAGGGTTTAGGGCAGTGCAGTGGTGTTCGGGCAGTGTAGGGGGTCTTGCTGGGGGTAGTGTTTCAGGGTTTAGGGCAGTGCAGTGGTGTTCGGGCAGTGTAGGGGGTCGTGCTGGGGATGGTGTTTCAGGGTTTAGGCCAGTGCAGTAGTGTTCGGGCAGAGTAGGGGTCATGCAGGGGGAATGGTGTTTCAGGGTTTAGGGCAGTGCAGTGGTGTTCGGGCAGTGTAGTGGGTCATGCAGGGGTGGTGTTTCAGGGTTTAGGGCAGTGCAGTGGTGTTCGGGCAGTGTAGGGGGTCTTGCTGGGGCTGGTGTTTCAGGGTTTAGGGCAGTGCAGTGGTGTTTGGGCAGTGTAGGGGGTCATGTTTTAAGATGCAACGCTCCAATACCTGACCAGTCTGCACTACATAAAACTGCAAAAAAATACTAAAAATAAAAGTGTTTTGCACACTTTGTCATTGGGCTATATGTGGGCTACATCTCGGTAATATTTGTGCTACATTTGGGCTCTTTTTTCACTGGTGGCACATCTTGGAAGACTTCTTTGTTATGAAGTTTCCTAATTTCCTCATTTACTGCAGTCTCCTCAGTAGGAAATGCTTTCAGTTTTTACTTTGATTCCATCAAGAAGGCATTCAGATGTGTCACACATTTGCCATAAATTCAGAATGTTATTACTCTAGTTGTTCATTAGATCACTGTAGTAAAGCTACTGCTCACCAAGGAGTTAACTGGAAGTCTACTGCTGGTATTGAAAGTGATTGTTTCAGTCTGCATGTCAGAATTTTCTAATGAAATAGAAGAGGATTTGAGATCTCACTTAAAACATGCACTAAATTTTCTTTTGCAGCACTAACCATAATTTCTATGGCAAAATGAACCCCCTCATTTTGTTCCTTTTAAATTAAATGTTTTAAGTGTTGCCAGTTTATTCCAATCAAGATGGCTTCAGGTGTGCCATACTTTTGTCATAAGTAAGGCTGTTAGCACTCTAGTTGTTCTTTAGAACACTCTGGGAAGCTGCAGTAGAACACAAAGGCATCAACTGACAGGCTGCTCCTGTTGAAATATAACAGGAAGATATTTGAGATCTACACTTGAAACATGTCCTAATTTTTCTTTCTACAGCACTAACCATAATTTCTATGACAAAATGAACCCCATCATTTTGTTCCTTTTTAAATTAAATGTTTTAAGTGTTACCAGTTTATTCCAATCAAGATGGCTTCAGGTGTGCCATACTTTTGTCATAAGTAAGACTGTTAGCGCTCTGAGCTGTTCTTTAGAACACTCTGGGAAGCTGCAGTAGAACACAAAGGCATCAACTGACAGGCTGCTCCTGTTGAAATATAACAGGAAGATATTTGAGATCACACTTGAAACATGTCCAAACTTTTCTTTCCAGAGCACTAACCATAATTTCTATGACAAGATGAACCCCATCATTTTGTTCCTTTTTAAATTAAATGTTTTAAGTGTTACCAGTTTATTCCAATCAAGATGGCTTCAGGTGTGCCATACTTTTGTCATAAGTAAGGCTGTTAGCACTCTAGTTGTTCTTTAGAACACTCTGGGAGCTTGCAGTAGAACACAAAGGAATCAACTGACAGTCTCTGCCCTTGTTGGATGTACATGTTTTACTGAGAATGTCAGACTTCATTCTCCACATGACTGAGAAAGATAATGTGGATTTACAGAAAATATGCTCTCATTTTAGCTTCTGGGGCACCTTCCAAAACTGTATGGGACAAGCATGTGAAAATAGTTTTCTCTCAAACATGATTCATGATATCCCAGCAGAAGGTTTTCTGCAGGGTAAAATCACCTTAGAACACACCACAATTCCTGAAATTAGTATGGTACCATCAACAAATGAATTCTAATGTAACTAAAGTCTGTTATCACCCTTTATAGTTCTCCTTTTGGTAACCCTCAAAATCTGTCGATTCACTACAATGCATTTTCAAAGGGGTACTATCATTTATATTGGTCCCAAGATGGCTGCCAGCAATTCCAGGATGAAGTGCTGACAGCCAATCAGATCTCACGATGACATGTGTGGTTAGGCTCCGCCCAGATATATATGTGTTTTACTTTTGATTTTCTCAGCAACTACTGAACGTGATTTACACCATTTAACAAAAAGGGTTCTTTTTGAACCAAGAACTACCTCTTTGCCAAATTTGGTGTAATTCCGTTCAGCAGTTCGAGCTGTATGCTTGCATAAAGTTTCCTATGGGAAATTGATTTTTTGACTCTTATTTTTTAATTTCTCAGCATACTACTGAACGGATTTACACCATTTAACAAAAAGGTTCTTTCTGGAACCAAGGACTACCTCTTTGCCAAATTTGGTGTAATTCCGTTCAGCAGTTCGGGCTGTAGCTGCGACTAAAGGTTCCTATGGGAAAATGAATGGGGAAAACGCGCTTTGGGACCCCCTTTTTTCTCGGCCCCCGCTTCACGTATCACCCCGAGACTTTCAGGGTAGGAGCGGAGCGGAGCGCCCCAACAAGTTGGAAACTTCACGAAGATTCGTCAACCGGCGCCAACGTTATTTCAAATAGAATGTCGCGGATTTCCTATGGATAATAGGTTGTAACTATAACTATCTACTGGCGACCGCCAGTAGATAATATACACACACACACACATATATATATATATATACACACACACACACATATATATATATATATTCACTGAAAAACCATAGGTTTCAGACACGTTATAGTTAGAAATTAGCATTTAAAAACCTTTGAAATTCACTGAAAAAACCATAGGTTTTAGGGACAGTTATAGTTAGTTGGACATTGCACTCGTACAAAACCCGTGAAATTCCCCTGTTATAGTTAGTTCAGCTAACTATAACTCGCGCCCCGCAATGCACTGCTGATGACGTCACATATTACATCACTCATGACATGGTCAGTGACATCACTGATGACATCACTGATGACATCATCCAGTGACTGTGTGTTTCTGTAAAGTTTAAATATGTTTAATATATATAGGGAAAGGCGTATTGAAGAATGAGTGGGTGTATAAGTGTCTGAATGGATGATTTAGTACGTGAGTGACTGACTCTACAAGTGAGTGATTAAACGTATCTTACTGAATGCATGGGTTAGTGACTAAACTGTGTGAATGTCTGTATCCGTCTGTTTGTTGGTGTGTAAGTGGATGCATGGATTTGCGAATAGCTACATGAGTGTCTATATGGGTTATTGATTGGTTCTCTGAGTATCTGTATGGCTGCCTGAGTGTTTGTGTGGGTGGGGTGTGTTTGACTCTATACATAGATGTGTGAGTGGGTGATTCACTGGGTGCATAATTTCAAGAGTGCATCTGTGATGGACTGCTTGGGTGGGTGAGTGTGTGTATGGGTGTGTTAGTGAGTGAATGTATATCTCAGTGGTACATGTGCGAGTAACTACATATGTAAAAGGCAGTATATATGTGTGTTAGAGTATTTAAATGGCTATAAGTGAGAGTGTGTTATTGTGAGAGTGGCTGTATGGATGCGTGTGTGCTTGTATCAGTTATTGTATAAGAGCGTAAGAATGTGCTAGTATTTGTATGAGTAAGTGAGCTGGTGTGTGTATAACTGTATAGGTGAGTAAATGGGTGTGTGATTAATTTTTTGCATGACTGACTAGGTGTGTGAGTACCTCTATGGATGAGTGGCGGTGTGTGAGTGTTTATATAGGTGTATGAGTGCATATGATAGTCCTGTACTGAGTGACTGTAAGTATGAGTGACTGTACAGGTGAGTGAGTGGATGTGTGTGTAGACCTAAGAATCAGTGAGTGGGTATGTAGTTTTTGGTGTTGGAGTGTCTATGGTTTTGAGAATGGCAGTCTGTAATTTAGAGTGGGTGTATCAAAAGTTATATTAGGGTGTGAGAAGATGCATGAAATTATCACATGGATGATGTCATCAGTGATGTCATTTGAGATGTCATCAGTGATGTCATCAGTGATGTCACTGACCATGTCATGAGTGATGTAATATGTGACGTCATCAGCAGTGCATTGTGGGCGCGAGTTATAGTTAGCTGAACTAACTATAACAGGGGAATTTCACGGGTTTTGTACGAGTGCAATGTCCAACTAACTATAACTGTCCCTAAAACCTATGGTTTTTTCAGTGAATTTCAAAGGTTTTTTAAATGCTAATTTCTAACTATAACGTGTCTGAAACCTATGGTTTTTTCAGTGAATTTCAAAGGTTTTTTAAATGCTAATTTCTAACTATAACGTGCCTGAAACCTATGGTTTTTTCAGTGAATTTCAGAGGTTTTTTAAATGCTAATTTCTAACTATAACGTGCCTGAAACCTATGATTTTTTAAGTGAATTTCAAAGGTTTTTTAAATGCTAGTTTCTAACTATGCCAACAGAGGTAGGACATGTGAAGAAAGAAGAAAAATGCACAGAAAGAAGCAAAAGATGTGCAGAAAGAACCAACAGAGGAGCAGAAAGAGGCCTTGTTGCAAAATCATCCTGTGCCCACAACTTTTTCAGACGGGTACTGGTGGTAACTGACTCTGACTAACCAGAGCCAGTGCGGGTTTGCACAGTGGTGAAGGGAGGGGGGCCTGAGGTGACATGTGTGCAAACGCGCCCCGTGGCGCGTTTTTAAGTTGCGGGATTAAGTTCCCTTGAATCCTGAGGGTCCCTGGGGCCTAACTAGCCCCCCAGGTACCTACAGTTAGGACCACAGAGCTGAGTTGCAGAGAGGCGTTCCGAGGCCACGCACCTTTTTCACCTCTCTGCAATGCAACTCTGTTGTGCTTACTGAAGGTACCTGGTGGGCTAGTTGGCCCCCAGGATTCAAAGGGAATTAACTCCCCAACTTAAAACGCACCACAGGGCGTGTTTGCGCACATGTCACCTGAGGCCCCGCCCCTCCCTTCACCACTGTGCAAACGCGCCCCGTGGCGCGTTTTAAGTTGGGGGATTAGGTCACCTTGAATCCTGAGAGTCCCTGGGGCCCAACTAGCCCACCAGGTACTTCCAGTAAGCACCACAGGCCTGCGTTGCAACGCCTGTAACAAATTGTGCAGTTGTGTTTAGGTAGTGAAGAGGGTCGTGCTGGGGGTAGTGTTTTAGGGTTTAGGGTAGTGCAGTGGTGTTTGTGTAGTGTAGGGGGTCATGCTGGGGGTAGATTTAGGGTTTAGGGTAGTGCAGTGGTGTTTGGGTAGTGTAGGGAGTCATGCTGGGGGAGTGTTTTAGGGTTTAGGGTAGTACAGTGGTGTTTGGGTAGTGTAGGGGGTCGTGCTGGGGTTAGTGTTTTAGGGTTTTAGGGTTTAGGGTAGTGCAGTGGTGTTTGGGTAGCGTAGGGGGTACTGCTGGGGGTAGTGTTTTATGGTTTAGGGTAGTGCAGTGGTGTTTGGGTAGTGTAGGGAGTCATGCTGGGGGAGTGTTTTAGGGTTTAGGGTAGTACAGTGGTGTTTGGGTAGTGTAGGGGGTCGTGCTGGGGTTAGTGTTTTAGGGTTTTAGGGTTTAGGGTAGTGCAGTGGTGTTTGGGTAGTATAGGGGATACTGCTGGGGGTAGTGTTTTAGGGTTTAGGGTAGTGCAATGGTGTTTGGGTAGTGTAGGGGGTACTGCTGGGGGTAGTGTTTTAGGGTTTAGGGTAGTGCAGTGGTGTTTGGGGAGCGTAGGGAGTACTGCAGGGGGTAGTGTTTTATGGTTTAGGGTAGTGCAGTGGTGTTTGGGTAGTGTAGGGGTTCGTGCTGGGTGTAGTATTTTAGGGTTTAGGGTAGTGCAGTGGTGTTTGTGTAGTGTAGGAGGTCGTGTTTTAGGGTTTAGGGTAGTGCAGTGGTCTTTGGGTAGTGTAGGGAGTAGTGCGGGGGGTATTGTTTTAGAGTTTAGGGTAGTGCAGTGGTCTTTGCGTAGTGTAGGGGGTTGTGCGGGGGTAGTGTTTTAGGGATTAGGGTAGTTCATTGGTATTTGGGTAGTGTAGGGGGTCATGCGGGGGTAGTGTTTTAGGGTTTAGGGCAGTGCAGTGGTGTTTAGGTAGTGTAGGGGGTCATGCTGGGGGAGTGTTTTAGGGTTTAGGGCAGTGCAGTGGTGTTCGGGTAGTGTAGGGGGTCATGCTGGGGGAGTGTTTTAGGGTTTAGGGCAGTGCAGTCGTGTTCGGGTAGTGTAGGGGGTCGTGCTGGGGGAGTATTTTAGGGTTTAGGGTAGTGCAGTGGTGTTCAGGTAGTGCAGGGGGTCATGCTGGGGGTAGTGTTCTAGGGTTTAGGGCAGTGCAGTGGTGTTCGGGCAGTGTAGGGGGTCGTGCTGGGGGTGGTGTTTTAGGGTTTAGGGCAGTGCAGTGGTGTTCGGGCAGTGTAGGGGGTCGTGCTGGGGGTGGTGTTTGAGGGTTTAGGGCAGTGCAGTGGTGTTCGGGCAGTGTAGGGGGTCGTGCAGGGGGTGGTGTTTCAGGGTTTAGGGAAGTGAAGTGGTGTTCGGGCAGTGTAGGGGGTCGTGCAGGGGTGGTGTTTCAGGGTTTAGGGCAGTGGTGTTCGGGCAGTGTAGGGGGTCATGCTGGGGGTGGTGTTTCAGGAATTGGGGCAGTGCAGTGGTGTTCGAGCAGTAAAGGGGGTCATGCTGGGGGTGGTGTTTCAGGGTTTAGGGCAGTGCAGTGGTGTTCGGGCAGTGTAGGGGGCGGTGCAGGGGGTGGTGTTTCAGGGTTTAGGGCAGTGCAGTGGTGTTTGGGCAGTGTAGGGGGTGGTGTTTCAGGGTTTAGGGCAGTGCAGTGGTGTTCGGGCAGTGTAGGGGGTCGTGCAGGGGGTGGTGTTTCAGGGTTTAGGGCAGTGCAGTGGTGTTCGGGCAGTGTAGGGGCGGTGCAGGGGTGGTGTTTCAGGGTTTAGGGCAGTACAGTGGTGTTCGGGCATTGTAGGGGGTGGTGCTGGGGCTGGAGTTTCAGAGTTTAGGGCAGTGCAGTGGTGTTCGGGCAGTGTAGGGGGTCGTGCTGGGGCTGGTGCTTCAGGGTTTAGGGCAGTGCAGTGGAGTTCGGGCAGTGTAGGGGTTCGTGCTGGGGCTGGTGTTTCAGGGTTTAGGGCAGTGCAGTGGTGTTCGGGCAGTGTAGGGGGTCATGCTGGGGCTGGTGTTTCAGGGTTTAGGGCAGTGCAGTGGTGTTCGGGCAGTGTAGGGGGTCTTGCTGGGGCTGGTGTTTCAGAGTCTAGGGCAATGCAGTGGTGTTCGGGCAGTGTAGGGGGTCTTGCTGGGGCTGGTGTTTCAGAGTCTAGGGCAATGCAGTGGTGTTCGGGCAGTGTAGGGGGTCTTGCTGGGGCTGGTGTTTCAGGGTTTAGGGCAGTGCAGTGGTGTTCGGGCAGTGTAGGGGGTCGTGCTGGGGGTGGTGTTTCAGGGTTTAGGGCAGTGCAGTGGTGTTCGGGCAGTGTAGTGGGTCGTGCTGGGGCTAGTGTTTCAGGGTTTAGGGCAGAGCAATGGTGCTCAGGCAGTGTAGGGGGTTGTGCTGGTGGTGATGTTTCAGGGTTTAGGGCAGTGCAGTGGTGTTCGGGCAGTGTAGGGGGTCGTGCTGGGGGTGGTGTTTCAGGGTTTAGGGCAGTGCAGTGGTGTTCCGGCAGTGTAGGGGGTCGTGCAGGGGGTGGTGTTTCAGGGTTTAGTGCAGTGGTGTTCGGGCAGTGTAGGGGGTCGTGCTGGGGTGGTGTTTCAGGGTTTAGGGCAGTGCAGTGGTGTTCGGGCAGTGTAGGGTGTCGTGCTGAGGGGTGGTGTTTCAGGGTTTAGGGCAGTGCAGTAGTGTTTGGGCAGTGTAGGGGGTCATGCAGGGGTGGTGTTTTAGGGTTTAGGGCAGTGCAGTGGTGTTTAGGTAGTGTAGGGGGTCGTGCTGGGGGAGTGTTTTAGGGTTTAGGGCAGTGCAGTGGTGTTCGGGTAGTGTAGGGGGTCATGCTGGGGGAGTGTTTTAGGGTTTAGGGCAGTGCAGTCGTGTTCGGGTAGTGTAGGGGGTCGTGCTGGGGGAGTATTTTAGGGTTTAGGGTAGTGCAGTGGTGTTCAGGTAGTGCAGGGGGTCATGCTGGGGGTAGTGTTCTAGGGTTTAGGGCAGTGCAGTGGTGTTCGGGCAGTGTAGGGGGTCGTGCTGGGGGTGGTGTTTTAGGGTTTAGGGCAGTGCAGTGGTGTTCGGGCAGTGTAGGGGGTCGTGCTGTGGGTGGTGTTTGAGGGTTTAGGGCAGTGCAGTGGTGTTCGGGCAGTGTAGGGGGTCGTGCAGGGGTGGTGTTTCAGGGTTTAGGGCAGTGCAGTGGTGTTCGGGCAGTGTAGGGGGTCGTGCAGGGGTGGTGTTTCAGGGTTTAGGGCAGTGGTGTTCGGGCAGTGTAGGGGGTCATGCTGGGGGTGGTGTTTCAGGAATTGGGGCAGTGCAGTGGTGTTCGAGCAGTAAAGGGGGTCATGCTGGGGGTGGTGTTTCAGGGTTTAGGGCAGTGCAGTGGTGTTCGGGCAGTGTAGGGGGCGGTGCAGGGGGTGGTGTTTCAGGGTTTAGGGCAGTGCAGTGGTGTTTGGGCAGTGTAGGGGGTGGTGTTTCAGGGTTTAGGGCAGTGCAGTGGTGTTCGGGCAGTGTAGGGGGTCGTGCAGGGGGTGGTGTTTCAGGGTTTAGGGCAGTGCAGTGGTGTTCGGGCAGTGTAGGGGGCGGTGCAGGGGGTGGTGTTTCAGGGTTTAGGGCAGTACAGTGGTGTTCGGGCATTGTAGGGGGTGGTGCTGGGGCTGGTGTTTCAGAGTTTAGGGCAGTGCAGTGGTGTTCGGGCAGTGTAGGGGGTCGTGCTGGGGCTGGTGTTTCAGGGTTTACGGCAGTGCAGTGGAGTTCGGACAGTGTAGGGGTTCGTGCTGGGGCTGGTGTTTCAGGGTTTAGGGCAGTGCAGTGGTGTTCGGGCAGTGTAGGGGGTCATGCTGGGGCTGGTGTTTCAGGGTTTAGGGCAGTGCAGTGGTGTTCGGGCAGTGTAGGGGGTCTTGCTGGGGCTGGTGTTTCAGAGTCTAGGGCAATGCAGTGGTGTTCGGGCAGTGTAGGGGGTCTTGCTGGGGCTGGTGTTTCAGAGTCTAGGGCAATGCAGTGGTGTTCGGGCAGTGTAGGGGGTCTTGCTGGGGCTGGTGTTTCAGGGTTTAGGGCAGTGCAGTGGTGTTCGGGCAGTGTAGGGGGTCGTGCTGGGGGTGGTATTTCAGGGTTTAGGGCAGTGCAGTGGTGTTCGGGCAGTGTAGTGGGTCGTGCTGGGGCTAGTGTTTCAGGGTTTAGGGCAGAGCAATGGTGCTCAGGCAGTGTAGGGGGTTGTGCTGGGGGTGATGTTTCAGGGTTTAGGGCAGTGCAGTGGTGTTAGGGCAGTGTAGGGGGTCGTGCTGGGGGTGGTGTTTCAGGGTTTAGGGCAGTGCAGTGGTGTTCCGGCAGTGTAGGGGGTCGTGCAGGGGGTGGTGTTTTAGGGTTTAGTGCAGTGGTGTTCGGGCAGTGTAGGGGGTCGTGCTGGGGTGGTGTTTCAGGGTTTAGGGCAGTGCAGTGGTGTTCGGGCAGTGTAGGGTGTCGTGCTGAGGGGTGGTGTTTCAGGGTTTAGGGCAGTGCAGTAGTGTTTGGGCAGTGTAGGGGGTCATGCAGGGGGTGGTGTTTCAGGGTTTAGGGCAGTGCATTGGTGTTCGGCCAGTGTAGGTAGTCTTGCTGGGGGTGGTGTTTCAGGGTTTAGGGCAGTGCAGTAGTTTTCGGGCAGTGCAGGCGGTCGTGCTGGGGCTGGTGTTTCAGGGTTTAGGGCAGTGCAGTGGTGTGCGGGCAGTGTAGGGGGTCGTGCTAGGGGTGGTGTTTCAGGGTTTAGGGCAGTGCAGTGGTGTTCGGGCAGTATAGGGGGTCGTGCTGGGGATGGTGTTTCTGGGTTTAGGGCAGTGCAGTAGTGTTCAAGCAGTGTAGGGGGTTGTGCAGGGGGTGGTGTTTCAGGGTTTAGGGCAGTGCAGTGGTGTTCGGGCAGTGTAGGGGGTCACGCTGGGGGTGATGTTTCAGGGTTTTGGGCAGAGCAGTGGTGTTCGGGAAGTATAGTGGGTCGTGCTGGGGGTGGTGTTTCAGGGTTTAGGGCAGTGCAGTGGTGTTCGGGCAGTGTAGGGGGTCTTGCTGGGGGTGGTGTTTCAGGGTTTAGGGCAGTGCAGTGGTGTTCGGGCAGTGTAGGGGGTCTTGCTGGGGGTGGTGTTTCAGGGTTTAGGGCAGTGGTGTTCGGGCAGTGTAGGGGGTCTTGCTGGGGGTGATGTTTCAGGGTTTAGGGCAGTGCAGTGGTGTTCGGGCAGTGTAGGGGGTCTTGCTGGGGGTAGTGTTTCAGGGTTTAGGGCGGTGCAGTGGTGTTCGTGCAGTGTAGGGGGTCGTGCTGGGGGTGGTGTTTCAGGGTTTAGGGCAGTGCAGTAGTGTTCGGGCAGTGTAGGGGGTCGTGCAGGGGGTGGTGTTTCAGGGTTTAGGGCAGTGCAGTGGTGTTCTGGCAGTGTAGGGGGTTATGCTGGGGGTGGGGTTTCAGGGTTTAGGGCAGTGCAGTGGTGTTCGGGCAGTGTAGGGGGTCTTGCTGGGGGTGGTGTTTCAGGGTTTAGGGCAGTGGTGTTCGGGCAGTGTAGGGGGTCTTGCTGGGGGTGATGTTTCAGGGTTTAGGGCAGTGCAGTGGTGTTCGGGCAGTGTAGGGGGTCTTGCTGGGGGTAGTGTTTCAGGGTTTAGGGCGGTGCAGTGGTGTTCGTGCAGTGTAGGGGGTCGTGCTGGGGGTGGTGTTTCAGGGTTTAGGGCAGTGCAGTAGTGTTCGGGCAGTGTAGGGGGTCGTGCAGGGGGTGGTGTTTCAGGGTTTAGGGCAGTGCAGTGGTGTTCTGGCAGTGTAGGGGGTTATGCTGGGGGTGGGGTTTCAGAGTTTAGGGCAGTACAGTGGTGTTCGGGCAGTGTAGGGGGTCGTGCAGGGGGTGGTGTTTCAGGGTTTAGGGCAGTGCAGTGGTGTTCGGGCAGTGTAATGGGTCGTGCTGGGGCTGGTGTTTCAGGGTTTAGGGCAGTGCAGTAGTGTTTGGGCAGTGTAGGGGGTCTTGCTGGGGGTGGTGTTTCAGGGTTTAGGGCAGTGGTGTTCGGGCAGTGTAGGGGGTCTTGCTGGGGGTGATGTTTCAGGGTTTAGGGCAGTGCAGTGGTGTTCGGGCAGTGTAGGGGGTCTTGCTGGGGGTAGTGTTTCAGGGTTTAGGGCAGTGCAGTGGTGTTCGTGCAGTATAGGGGGTCGTGCTGGGGATGGTGTTTCTGGGTTTAGGGCAGTGCAGTAGTGTTCAAGCAGTGCAGGGGGTTGTGCAGGGGGTGGTGTTTCAGGGTTTAGGGCAGTGCAGTGGTGTTCGGGCAGTGTAGGGGGTCGCGCTGGGGGTGGTGTTTCAGGGTTTAGGGCAGTGCAGTGGTGTTCGGGCAGTGTAGGGGGTCATGCACGGGGTGGTGTTTCAGGGTTTAGGGCAGTGCAGTGGTGTTCGGGCAGTGTAGGGTGTTGTGCTGGGGCTGGTGTTTCAGGGTTCAGGGCAGTGCAGTGGTGTTCAGGCAGTGTAGGGGGTCGTGCTGAGGCTGGTGTTTCATGGTTTAGGGCAGTGCAGTGGTGTTCGTGCAGTGTAGGGGGTCGTGCTGGGGCTGGTGTTTCAGGGTTTAGGGCAGTGCAGTGGTGTTCGGGCAGTGTAGGCGGTCGTGCTGGGGCTGAGTGTTTCAGGGTTTAGGGCAGTGCAGTGGTGCTCAGGCAGTGTAGGGGGTCGTGCTGGGGCTGGTGTTTCAGGGTTTAGGGCAGTGCAGTGGTGCTCGGGCAGTGTAGGGGGTCGTGCTGGGGGTGATGTTTCAGGGTTTAGGGTAGTGCAGTGGTGTTCGGGCAGTGTAGGGGGTCGTGCAGGGGCTGGTGTTTCAAGGTTTAGGGCAGTGCAGTGGTGTTCGGGCAGTGTAGGGGGTCGTGCTGGGGCTGGTGTTTCAGGGTTTTCGGCAGAGCAGTGGTGTTCGGGCAGTGTAGGGGGTCATGCTGGGGGTAGTGTTTCAGGGTTTAGGGCAGTGCAGTGGTGTTCGGGCAGTGTAGGGGGTCGTGCTGGGGGTGGTGTTTCAGGGTTTAGGGCAGTGCAGTGGTGTTCGGGCAGTGTAGGGGGTCTTGCTGGGGGTGATGTTTCAGGGTTTAGGGCAGTGCAGTGGTGTTCGGGCAGTGTAGGGGGTCTTGCTGGGGGTAGTGTTTCAGGGTTTAGGGCAGTGCAGTGGTGTTCGGGCAGTGTAGGGGGTCATGCTGGGGGTGGTGTTTCAGGGTTTAGGGCAGTGCAGTGGTGTTCGGGCAGTGTAGGGGGTCGTGAAGGGGTGGTGTTTCAGGGTTTAGGGCAGTGCAGTGGTGTTCGGGCAGTGTAGGGGGTTGTGCTAGGGGTGGTGTTTCAGGGTTTAGGGCAGTGCAGTGGTGTTCGGGCAGTGTAGGGGGTCATGCAGGGGCTGGTGTTTCAGGGTTTAGGGCAGTGCAGTGGTGTTCGGGCAGTGTAGGGGGTCGTGCTGGGGGTAGTGTTTTAGGGTTTAGGGTAGTGCAGTGGTGCTTGGGTAGTGTAGGGGGTCGTGCTGGGGGTAGTGTTTTAGGGTTTAGGGTAGTGCAGTGGTGTTTGTGTAGTGTAGGGGGCTTGCTGGAGTGGTGTTTCAGGGTTAGGCAGTGCAGTGGTGTTTGGGTAGTGTAGGGGGTCGTGCTGGGGGTAGGTGTTTCAGGGTTTAGGGTAGTGCAGTGGTGTTTGTGCAGTGTAGGGGGTCGTGCTGGGGGTAGTGTTTTAGGGTAGTGCAGTGGTGCTTGTGTAGTTTAGGGGTC